>BQNB010046489.1:0-43666 GCA_026074375.1 Tanacetum coccineum
TTTGCAAACTTAATGAAAAATAATTTTGAAATGTCAATGATGGGTGAACTAAAGTTCTTTCTTGGACTTCAAGTTCATCAATCTCCCCGTGGCATATTCATAAGTCAGTCACAATATGCAATAGAGTTGCTAAAGAAACATGGTCTAGATGAATGTGTTTCCATGAGTACACCTATGGCAACTGAGAGGCTGGATGCTGATTTACAAGGCACTCCTACTGATCAAACGACTTATCGTCGTATGATAGGAGGGCTTATGTACCTAACAGCCAGTCGACCAGACATTGCTTTTGCTACTTTTGTATGTGCTCGATATCAAGCACGTCCTACGGTCAAACACCTCAAAGAGGTTAAACGGATCTTTCGGTACCTGAGACAGTCCTATAACATGGGCCTATGGTATCCGAAGGATTCCGGATTTGAACTAATTGCCTATTCAGATGCGGACCATGCAGGATGTAAAGATGATTGTAAGAGTACATCAGGAGGATTGCAATTTCTAGGTGGAAAGCTCGTGAGTTGGAGTTCAAAGAAACAAGATTGTACTGCGATGTCAACTGCTGAAGCTGAATATGTTTCCTTGTCTGCATGTTGTGCACAAGTTATTTGGATGCGTACTCAACTGCTTGACTATGGATATAAGTACAATCGGATTCCGATGTACTGTGACTCCAAGAGTGCCATTGCTATTTCATGCAATCCGGTCCAACATTCTAAGACGAAGCACATTGACATCCGGTATCATTTTATTAAAGAACATGTTGAGAAGGGTACTGTGGAAATTTACTTTGTCGGGACAGAATACCAACTTGCGGATCTATTTACTAAGGCGCTTCCAAAAGAACGCTTTGAGTATTTAGTTCATCGAATTGGTATGAGATGTATGACTCCAACTCAGTTGGAAAGCCTGACAAAGTTATCTTCTTGAAAAGCTCATACATCAAAAACATGTAAATAATTTTTTTCAAAAACAAAAGAAAAAAATTGAAAATTTTCAAAATACCAAAAAGATTTGACATATTTTTCATATTAAAAAAACAACATAATTTAAAACGATCACATGCTTAGTTTCATGATTCCATGTTTTTATAAAAAGCTTTCAAATTGAAAATACGGAATCATGATCTAAGGGGGAGTTCTTAAAATTTTCCATTCACATACATCTTTTTGGAATAAAATAAAAACAATGATCTCTCACAAATACTACATTTGGAAAATGTTATAGTTTCAAGGGGGAGTTTTTATTTAAGCATTCTCATATTCGGACTAAGTTCTTTACATGATTTCATTTCAAGGGGGAGTTTTTGAAAAACATTCATTATTCAAGGGGGAGTTTGTGAAAAATTGAAAAACAAATCGAAATTGATAATCACAGGGGCTAAATGTGTTAATTTTCAAAATCTTTTTCGGTAAGGAGGAAAAATTTTCATTTCATTTTTTCTTTTACCGAATCCATTGACCGAGTTTGAGAAGAAAATCAACGCAAGCCTTTTTGAGTTCATAACAACGATTTCTACCATTTTTCTTTCTCAAACGTAAGTGGGTGAGAATAATTACACTATTAATTGATGATTATGTCTTATCGAGTTTAAACTCGGTAATATTGAAGATTACCGAGTTTATGTGTCATCGATTTTTGTCACTAATTACACATCAAGGTTAATAATATGCATAGATTCAGTAAGAATACGTGATGAATAGACTATACATGATTAACCATTAGTTTAAATTGAAATTTGGATGTGTGTGTAGATTACCGAGTTTGATGATTATCAAGTTTAATTGACTTCAGGTGGTAATTCGAGAATGATAATATAAAGTATTGAGTTTGGATTGAGTTTGGTTTTCATATGTCAAAAAGAATCAATGTTTGTGAAACTCAGTAATAGTCATAAATGTAAAACTCAGAAAGGTCAAAAAGTCAAACTCGAAAGGTCAAAAAGTCAAAATTCAGTGAAAATACGTTTGTGGAAACATGAAGGTGTTTTGAAAAAGAAATAATGTTGATGATTCATGATAATGTTTGAATGACTGCGGTACAAAAGGATCAGTTTCTCATGTGTGATGAAAACGTTAAATAATTTTGGCAAAGAAATTAAGTTTTTATGAATTCTAAGCTATGGGTCATGTATATCTATTCGTAATCGTTTAAGTGGACTAAGTCATGTCCGGTTTAGGCCGTTTTCTGCAATGAACAGGATGAGGAGTGAGTGACTTAGTGTCCATTCAATTATTGAATTAGATATGTTTGTCTTCATTGTTTAGGATTCATGACAAAAAGTAAAAGAAAAAGTTTTTATGACTTGAATCTGTTAATCTAAATCTTAATTGTTTAAGTGGACTAAGTCATGTCCGGCTTCGGTCGTTTTCTGCAATGAACAGAATGAGGAGAGAGTGACTTAGTGTCCATTCAGTTGTAGGTTTGAGATTACCTGGTTCTATGTTATCATTATAAAGAAACTTTTTGTCAAAAGATTTATGGAAAAAGTTCTCAAAATCTGTTATCGTGTCAAAATGATACTCTTTCACAAAACAATTTTAAGAAGTTGAATGATTTCTCTTTAATTTTTCATAAAAGAGTCTTGATTAAAATCAAAAGAGAAATCTTCATCATCTCTTCTTCTCTTTTCTAGTTCGATTCGTGTTGTGGTATATGTAGTGAAGTGTTTACGAGATCCTACAATTGGCATCAGAGCTTTAAGGGTGGATTCGTGATTCATTTGTGGTTAAAAAGAATTAAATTCGTGGCTTATTTTGTGTTCAAAATACCTACGGCTCAAAAAAAAATTGGGCTTATTTGCTTGTTAATCTTGCTCTCTTCTTGTTCTACATGTTAAAAAGGTTAGTGTGTTGCCATTACAAGGGATATACAAGCACCTAGTTCAATTTATAAGGTTATTAAGTTTGGTGTTCTTCGTAGAGGGTTGCTTCGTTTTTTTATGATCCACGAAGAAATACATGTTATTGGAAGCTTAATCTTCATACACCATCATAGTATTACATATTTTAGTTTATTTTTGTGGATAAAAAGCTTATTTGGCTTGATTTTGTTAATTTCGTACTAGTGTTCTTCGTGGAGGTTTGAGTATTTATTATATTCTTGCCGGCGGTTTGACAAAAGAAGGGGACAAGATCTATAATTTTAGGTTAAAGTCCACGGCGGTTTGAATATTTAATTAGGCATGGTTTGGACTAAAAGTTTCATACGGCGGTTTGATGTGTAAGTTAGGCAGTGGTTTGAATAACTAAAACATGCGACGGTTTGATATTTACTAAGGTAGCGGTTTGGTTTTTCAAAATTGGCAGCGGTTTGGTTAAAGAAATAGGCAGCGGTTAGATATATTCTAAGCGGCGGTTTACTCTAATTTAGGCGGCGGTTTGCCTAAGTTTTGCCGGCGGTTTGCTTAATTGGTAGTGGCGGTTTGCCCATTTAAAGGCGGCGGTTTGGTTTATATTTAGGCGGCGGTCGGTTTGCCTAAATTCCCAAGGCGGTTGGGTGTATTTCTAAGTGGCGGTTTGCTACAAAATGGTGGCGGTTTGGTTTACATTTCATTGTGGCGGTTTGCTTATTAAATTAAGTAAAAATTCTTATTAGTCATCTTTGGACTTTGAACCTAAATATACACCTAATCAAAACATAAACAAATCATAACCTAAAATATATCAAGGACTTAAAGGACTAATCAAACTTCAAACAAACCATAAAACACAAACGATCATTCATTCACGGTTTTTTAGTGATTTTGTAAAATCCTGTTAATTCATTTATCGGTTTTAATCATAGACGTGTAAAATCCCGTGAACTGAATTGCATTCATAACCACAAAAAAAAACTTCAATCACATCACATCCACTTAAGATCCATCAAATCTTTTACACTTCATCATTCATAATCATTCATTCATATGGTCTACTCCAGTCATTACTATCTCTAAACAGATAGTCAAATGCAAACAATATCATGGACAGCTGGTTTAAAAGATCGTCCACATTGTTGGACAGGAAGATATTCCACAGTGGAGATCACGTTTTCTAGGTAATTGATACGAAAATAAAATGGTGGGGGGGGGGGGGTGGGGGGGGGGTGACTAAGAAGAGCATATAGATGGTCCCTAAAACACCGTGCCAACCACTGTATTAGTTCAAGCTGTTGCAGCAAGGGAAGGTCATCCTGCAGTTCCACAACATACAACAATAGAGACAGTATTGAACATGACTCCAGAGAACAAAGAACACTTTCAGTCTGAAAAAGAAGCAATTTTCTTGCTTTTAACTGGTATTGGAGATGAAATTTACTCAACTGTTGATGCATGCAACACAGCAAATGAAATGTGGATAGCCATTGAAAGGCTACAACAGGGTGAATCATTGAACGTACAAGATGTAAAGACCAATCTGTTCTGGGAATTTGGGAAGTTTACTTCTCGTGATGGAGAGTCAATAGAGTCTTATTACTCCCGGTTTTACAAACTGATGAATGAGTTAACAAGGAACAACTTGCAAGTTACAACAATGCAAGTGAATGTTCAATTTCTTCAACAACTTCAACCAGAATGGTTAAGATTTGTGACGGTTGTCAAGCAATCAAAAGAAATAGACACCATCTCATATCACAAACTTTTTGACATTCTGTAGCAGTATCAAAAGGAAGTTAATGATATCCGTGCTGAGAGAATAGCCAAAAGTGCAAATCCATTAGCACTTCTTGCGGCTGCTCAAACATATTCAGATTTATTATATCAGCACATAACTCAGAGAACAAATGCAACATCATCTTCTACAAGACCAAGTTCATCTACCCGACACAAAGGCAAAGAGATCGCAAAACCAGTTACACCTCAATCTGAGTCAGTTTCTGATAAAGACAGTGATCCTGAACAAGCTCAGATGGATAAGGAAATGCAAAAGAATTTGGCACTCCTTGCAAAGTATTTCAAGAAGCTCTACAAACCTACCAACAACAACCTTCGAACTTCCTCAAACTCTAGGAACAAGACTGAAGATACCCCACCAAGGTATAACAACGACAATCAGTCAGGGCAGTTTAGGAATCAAAGGAAAATGACAGTTGCTGGGGCTAGGGAAACTGTAGGCAGTCACGTAGTGCAACAGAATGGGATACAGTGCTTTAACTGCAAGGGAATGCAAAGGAATGCAGGAAGCCAAAGCGGGTTAAAGACTACACGTATCATAAGGAAAAGATGATGATGTGCAAACAAGCTGAACAAGGTGTTCCACTGCAAGCTGAGCAAGCTGATTGGCTAGCGGACACGGATGAAGAGATTGATGAACAGGAATTGGAAGCACATTACAGTTTCATGGCAAAGATTCAGGAGGTCTTACCTGAAGAATCCAGTTCTACTGATCAGCCATTGGAACAGGTACAAAACCATGATGAAAATAATGTGTTTGCAAATGAAAGACGACATTCTGAGCAACCTGAATCCATTAATGACACATATGTTTTGGAGAAGGATGATAGCAATGTCACTCCTGATTCATCAAATATATGTAATAATGATAATCAGGTTGACCAAAATGCTGCAGAATGTGTTGATGAGCGTGCTGCGCTTGCTAATTTAATTGCAAATTTAACTCTTGATACTGAGGAAAACAAAACGATTTTAAAGCAATTAAAGAAAGCAAACGCATCATTGACTCAAGAACTAGAGGAGTGCAAAACTAACCTTGATGAGACTAGTAGGGCTCTGGGGGAGGCTACTAGTTGTCGGGATAGTTGTCTGATTGCACTTCAGAACAAACAGAATGAGTTTGAGAAGTACAAAGCCTTTAATGACCGGACGATTGATTATGACATTCTTCAAACAAAGTTAAATGAAACTCTAGGACTATTAGCTCTAAAAGACATTGAAATTAAAGAAGGTTTAAAAACAAAAGCCTATGAAATTTCAGTTCTCAATCAGAAACACGATGAGTTAGTCAAAAAGAGTCTTTTAACAAAGTCACAACTGGAAGGTCGTCTAAAAGAGAAAACTAAGGTCATTTTGGATTTAAAGGTTAAGGAAGAAAAAGATATTGACAAGATGATTGAAATGGACAAACAACTAAAGTTTTTGAACGAAATTGTTTATACTCGTAATCAGTCAATTCAGACCATTCATATGTTAGCACCCAAATGCTCGACCTATAATGGTAGACCAACCTTTGCCAATCCAAGGTACCTTAAGAAAGCTCAATCTGAAAAGCCTTGTTTGTATGAGATCCCATATGATAATTCTGATCATGCAAACAGATTTGCCCCTGATAGGGAAGAGACCATGACTCTTGCAAATGAGAGTAGATCAAAATTGAATAAAGATTATGTTAAACCATATGATTACACTAAACATAATAGTCTTTATGAAATTTTCAAAGCACCCTCACTAGAGTATCTTTATCAGTTGGAACGCACAAAAGAAGTTAGGAAGACAATGTGGAGAAAATCGTTTGTTAGAACAAAACCAAACATTGCTAAAAACGTTGCCTTTCTACCCGTTTCGAAATCCATTAGTAAAAGTAGACAAGTTTTTAACGACATGACATTTAACATCAATCAATTTAGAGAAATTGTTGATCAAACTTGGTTTAAACATACTAGTGATTATTTTTGGGTGCCAACTGCTATGGATATGGAAGTTTTGATAAAAACCTTATTAATGCCTCTTTCAATAAAAACACAAAATGATAGTTTTCGTTTTGAACATGAACTTAAAACTGAAATGCATGAAGATTTTGAGTACGTTAAATCCCTTGAAAAAGAGATTGACGAACTTGAATCTGAAAAGGCTGATTTTTCAAACATATATGATCTACTTCTCGAAGAGTGTGTGTCTAAAGATGTTATATGTTCATATATGCATTCTCTGTCTGATTTAACTGCTTATACTGAATTGAAATGCATGTATCTTCATAAAGTCAAAGAATGTGAATGTCTTGCACAAAAGCTTTCTAAACAAACTGAATCTGTTAACAACGAAGTTCATAATAATTTGTTAAAAAAAAAGTTTTTTCTAAACTTGAAAAACACTCATTATCTTTAAACTTGCTTTAACAACAATGGTAAAAAACAAATGAAAAACAACTTAGTTTGCAAAGAAAACGGATCTAATGTATTTCAAAAAGAACGTGAACACTATCATGAAATATAGGATTTGAAAGCTCAAATGCAAGATAAGAACATAGCAATAAGTGAGTTAAAGAAACTCATTGAGAAATGCAAAGGAAAGTCTGTGGAAACTCAGTTTGATAAACCATCTATTGTTCGACAACCAAATGCTCAACGGATTCCAAAACCATCAGTTTTAGGAAAACCGACTCCTTTTTCAAATTCTCCTGAAATGAGAAGTTTTCAAACGAATCAGTCGGTTAATAAAACTAATGTATCAAATGGTTTGTTTAACCAAGTCACTCAACAAAATTTGCCTCAAAATAGAAAACAAGCAGAAATACACTCGAATGTGCTTAAACCAGGAATGTATAGAATTACCACTAGCACAACACAAAACAGAGAACCGCAGTTGCCTCATGCTTCTAGGAATACTAATCCTCACATGTCTAAATCTACAGGAGTAAATCACACTGCTAGTGTTAGCAGACCACAACTTAAGTGCTATCAAGTTAAAGAAAAAGGTCGTTCAAAACAATAGTTAAGTGCAGTTTTAAAAAGAATGGAAGTTGAAGACAACCATAGGATTTTCTAGGTATTTCAAGAAAACAAAGACTGGTAACTGCGTGTAATGGACAGTTCAAATTCCAAACTTCGCAAAGTGAAATGCTGTTTTGTGCTGAATGTGGAAAATGTGTGTTTAATTCCAATCATGATGCTTGTGTTTCTAGATACTTGAATGACGTAAATGCTAGAACTAAGAAGCCTAAGGTATGCCCTATTTTAGTGCTAGTAAACCTAAGAAAAAGCGAACAAATCTGTTGCAACACAACATAAGAAAACAGTTGCATCAGATACCACTATTCAGAAATCCAAGAGTTACCATAAGGAGTTGTATGAGAATACAAATCCGGAATGGAAATGGTGGATAGCTAAGAGATGTCCATCAGGATATAAATGGACACAAAAGCCTCTTAGGACCAAAAAGATATGGATGCCTAAAATCAGGAAAGATGATGTATCAACAAGTATTAGTCCCACTATAGACATTGTCTCTAGGATAACTAATGTCTTGAAGATATCAAATTCCTTAGGATCCAATTTGTCCAATGTTCCATCATCCTCTAATTCACTTGCAGATTGTACAACTCATCCTATTCATTGTTGACTCTGGATGCACAAAGCACATGACGGGCAATCTTAAGCTGTTGTGTATTTTTATGGAGAAATTTCTAGGTACTGTTCGTTTAGGAAATGATCAATTTGCTCCAATTCTTGGTCATGGAGATCTGAATCAAGGAAATGTCACGATCAAACGGGTTTATTACGTCGAAGGCCTCAATCATAATCTTTTCTCGGTTGGTCAATTCTGTGATGCTGATTTGGAGGTTGCTTTCAGGAAATCTACTTGTTTTGTGAGAGATCTTCAGGGAAACGATTTACTAACTGGTAGTCGTGGATCTGATCTCTACACAATATCTCTTCAAGAAACAACTTCATCAACTCCAATCTGTTTCATGGCTAAAGCTTCACCAACTCAAGCATGGTTATGGCATCGAAGACTTTCTCATCTTAACTTCGATTACATCACCTTACTCTCAAAGAAAGATGTTGTGACAGGCTTACCTAAGTTGAAATATGTCAAGGATCAACTTTGTTCGTCTTGTGAAATGAGTAAAGCAAAAAGAAGTTCATTCAAGACAAAAGCAGTTCCTAGTTCCAAAGGAAGGCTAAATTTGCTTCACATGGACTTGTGTGGTCCAATGCGCGTTGCAAGCATAAATGGGAAGAAGTATATTCTGGTGATTGTTGATGACTATTCAAGATACACTTGGACTCTTTTTCTACGATCCAAGGATGAAACACCAGAAGTTCTTAAAGACTTTCTCACGATGATTCAACGCAATCTTTAAGCTCAAGTTATTACTGTCTGTACTGACAAAGGCACAGAGTTCTTGAACAAGACACTCCATGCTTATTTCAAAGAAGAAGGCATTGAACATCAAACTTCCACTCCTTAAACACCTGAACAGAACAGCATTGTCGAAAGATGGAACCGTACACTTGTTGAGGCTGCTCGAACGATGCTTTCAGCTTCTAAGCTTCCATTATCATTTTGGGCTGAAGCAGTTGCAACCGCATGCTATACTCAGAATAGATCAATCATCATATCGGCTCATGGAAAAATGGCGTATCACATCATTAATGACAGGAAACCTTTAATAAAACCTATGTGTCATGGTGGGATATTCTACTCAGTCGAAGGGATATCGTGTTTACAATAAGAGAACACGATTGATAGTTGAGTACATTCATATTAAGTTTGATGAAATCAAAAAAATGATGTCTGACCACAACAGTTCAGACCTCGCACCACAACGACAAGAGATGTCTGTTGAAAATGTCACTTCAGGCCTCGTTCCTCAAGGACAAAAGGCGTCAGATTATTACAACTTTGGCCCCGTGTCCCCAAGACAAAATGTTGTTCCTACAGCAGAAAAGACAGATTCGTCACATCAAGGGTTGGAATTTCTCTTCATAACCTTTAATTGAAGAATATTACAATCCAATATACGGTCATGCTGAGGAAAACAACAATGATCAAGCCAGAATGCATCGTTTCCAAAGAAGAAATGAATTTATCAAATCATTTTTGTACTCGGGACAAGAAAACTGATGAGTCTTCCTCACGCAACATTGAAAATACCGATGTGCATTCAATTCAACACAAAGTCATGATAATCGATGGACCAAAGATGCATCCATTAGAACAAGTCGTGTGAAACCAACCAGCCAGTGCAAACAAGAAGACAAGCTTGCCACAATCCTAAAATGTGATGATTCACGCTCACAGGTGATATAGTCCAACGAAAACATTAAGGACACGCAATTGCTGATTCTGCATTGGATTAAAGCAATGCAGGAAAACTTCATTAGTTCGACAAACTAAAAGTCTGGGAACTAGTCCGACAAACCATTGGCAAGATGATTATAAAGCTAAAAGTTGGTTAAGGAAGATACAAAAATGATCAAGATCATACTGAAATTCGCAACTCAAAGCAAAACTTGTAGCTAAAGGTATGCTCAGGAAGAGGTAGTTGATTTCGAAGAATCATTTAAACAGATTGCTCGCATTGAGGCAGTTCGGATTTTCGTTGCCCACGCAGCATACAAGTCCTTTCCAATCTATCAGATGGACGTAAAAACGGCATTTCTTAAGGTCCTACTGAAGAGGAAGGTTTGTTGCTCATGACCGAAAGGATCCCAGATCATCCAGATTAAGTATACGCTTCTCATGAAAGCTTTGTATGGATAAAGCCAGCTCCAAGAGCACCTGGTAAGATGAACTATCAAACTTCTTGATATCCAAGCTTTACTAAAGGTACAATTGACCAACTTTATTCAAGAAAATACGGTGAGGATATTCTACTTGTGCAGATTTACGTTGATGACATAAATTTTTTTGGGTCTATACAAACCCAAATATTCAAAAAGATTTGAAAAAGTTAATGCATTTGAAATGTCCTTAATGAGGGAGATAAGTTCTTTTTAGGACTTAATAGATCCACCAGTCCCCAAAATGTAGTTTAAATCATCAGGCCAAGTCACGCTTTAAAATTTTGGAAAAAAGCATAATAGGACAATTGTTCCACTACCATGGTACAACCAACTAGGCTACAAAACCCAAACTAGATGTAGATTTTGAGTGGAGAACCCGTAGACCGCAATCTGATCACCGTGTAGTAAAATCGGGTCACTCTGATACTTACATCTAGTAACAAGACTTAGTACAAGCAGTATGCCTATTGTGCACTTTATCAAGCACGACCACATAAAAACCCATCAAGGAGGTTAAAATAATCTTAAATACCTAAAGGTACCAATAACATGGGACTCTGTAACCCAAAGGATTTGGCTTGCACAAACAGAATTTCAGAACGCTGATCATGCCGGATGCATTGATACTCGCAAAAGCACTTCTGGTGGGATACAGTTCCTTGGTGATAAGCTAGCAACTTGATTTCAAGAAACATAATGCACTGCGATGATCCTTTAGCAGAGGCAGATTAAATGGCGTTAATCTGCAAGTTGGCTCAAGTAATGTGTATGATAGACACGAGCTTAAAGAGTTAGTGCTCACTACAACAAAATACCATTGTATTGCGACTCTAAGTCAGCCATAGCCATCTCTGCACCACCAAGTGTCAAACATATCGCAGAACAAAGCAACATTCATACTCTCTGTATCATTTCATAAAGGAGACAGGTTGAAAATGGTATAATTGAATTATATTTTGTCAGAACTGAATACCAATTAGCTGACATTTTACGAAAGCCCTTCCTAAGATCGGTTGTAAGTATCTGGTCTGAAGGACTGATATGAGATGTTTACTCCCAGCAGAACTGATGATATTTGGCAAATGAGACCAGCTTTATATATCAACATCAAACATCACCGTTTAAATATTTGAGAAAAGAAAATACAAAAATATAAAACTTCAAAAAGAAAATTACAAGAATCAAAAAACAGAAAATTTCCCAAAAAGAATCTTCTCGACATTTCCTTGGAATCGATAACATTACTGCTTAGAAATGTCGATTAACAGTAAACACGGGTGTGTAAATGTAAGTTCGAGTGAGATTTTCATCCAAATAGTTTTCAAACATTTCATTTCTACATTTTCTAAATGGCATATGTGAAAATATCAAGTACATAACCCGGACACTAATAAAGGAAGGTTATAACATCATGCCCTCACATAACGAAAAATTTAACGTTTCTCGGTCTATGAGCTGTTCTTACAAGACCATTCAATGTTTTAAGCTTAAAAAAAGGATAAATGTATGTATCAGTGCCGCTTACCCTTACCGTTAGAAGAGAATCCTCTAACATTTGATTTTCAAAAAGTTGAAAGCACGATTTTTTTCAAGAATTTACTCGATGACAATTCCATAATCATCAAAATTGTGTGTTCAACACTCCAACCCTCACAATGTTATCAAAGACAAAAAAGTCAATTGGTCCTATTTTTAAGAGGGAAGTTTTCAAAACAAAGTTTTAATGTTCTTAGGATACATTAACGAGACGACAATTCTTAAGTAAATTTTCAAAACAGTATAAAAAAGTTCCCAAAACCACCATTCAATAGCTGATCATAATTTTCTCCCCACATAATTTTCAAGCAAATTTTTAATCACAAGGTATTTCAAAACTAGTGATTATATTTAAAATAAGGGGAGAAAATGTAATTAAAATATAGTCTAATTGATTCAAAGTGCTTGAACAGTAAGAAAAGGTTTTAATGGATTTGATCTTGAAACCCAACAACCATCTAATTTCACGACGATTCGAAGTCAATAAAGGTGGTTAGTTTTAGGGATCAATCCTATGATCCAACCAGAACCGAAGGATCTACCCAAGGATAATCTAAAGTTAGAAATAGCAGTCCTTAGTTATGATTGGAGATGAAATGTTATATTGGATTAATCCGAACTAAATTGAGCAGAACACTAGGAACAATCATAACCCAAAGGTTTTAGTAATGATCGCTGGTAAGCAGTGAAGGCGTTGAAGATTTAAAAAAAGAAATGTATGGATAAAGGGTCTAAAGAAAGAAGCCCTCCACACAACTTAAGGCAGAAACCGGGTCAATACATATGCTGTCAGAATCACAAGTTGATTGCTGACATTGAAAACGACATCATGGACCCAGTGATGCAATGCACAACCCTTCCCAGCCATTCGGGTTTCTCTCAACAGAAACTTGTCTCATTTGTCACGGAGATACACACGTTATCTATTGACATCTCACTCCGAGATTGTTGATATTGAATAGGTGGCAGTCTGCTCCAGCCTCCGAGTACTAAAACCAAAATGCACTAATCGAGTCTAGAGCCAAGAGATCAATAAAAATCTCGTTAGGACACATTCCATTTCAAACACTTGTTGAACATCATCAAGTTCACAAGCTGTTAACAAGAGTCCTACGCAATATCCTTGTGATATTTGCCAGAACATCCGAGTGATACTATAAGTATTCACAATGAAGATGGAAATCCTGCTTGAGTCAGCATCAAACAAGCTCTTGGTAGGTGACTTGCGAGATTCTATATGAATCAAACTTGTGACAACTGGATATCGATTTGGTCCAGTAAATGAATTGACGGTTGATGAATTTTGATAAAAGCTTAAAACTCCCGATGTGTTACAAAAACGCTTTTACAAGTAATATGTCGATTGTTTTTCAAATCAATTTTTTAGATTATCACTAACGTAAACCTGCAGGTTAAAACGGTGGTGACAGTATCCCAATCAACCAAAGTCGATTCATTACCACATGTTCATGCTCATTCTACAAAGACAATCTATCATGAAAGCTTAAGATTTAAAAGACAAAGACTTCCGCTAACTCTGATTTAAAGCTTTCAAGATGAGGCATAGTATGATAATGTTGTCCAAAGACACAAGATCGCAAGATGGCAAAGACGATGAAGACAATGACAAAGGCTCAAATTCAAGATCACAAAGCATGAAGGAACAAACCTACAACTAAGAACAAAGAGAAAGACCAAGGCCACATGAGCTGAACGACAAATGCAATCTCATTGATCTCATGAAGGAGTGTCATCAATGAACTCACTTCGAGGGAGATTGTTAGCCTTAAAATATTGAGTCGAACATGAAGTTCGTCCATTATGTATGTTAGTCTTGGTCAATCATTTAGTTAACGTTGTAATAGGAAAGTATCGGGAATCTGGCTCGATAATTAAACTAATATTGTATATGTTTGGGTTTAATCCCAAGCAAGACCCGAGCTCGGATTCTAGTTAAATATCCCGCACGTCACTTTAAGTGTCGGGGTATAAATATACCTTTTCCATTTTGGAAAAGGTACAGGTTGATTTTTATTTTATAATATTTCACTTTCTAATTTCTCTCTCAACTCTCTCTCCCTTCTTTCTCTCTCTAAAACATCATCTCTTCTTCTCTTTTCTAGTTCGATTCATGTTGTGGTATATGTAGTAAAGTGTTTACGGGATCCTACAAATAATTTTGTTGGTGTTCAGGTCAAGGCACCGATATTCGTGATGATTGTAAGGGTACCCGAGAAAGATAGATGGTGTGGTACGAGGGGCAAGTTTGTGCGATGGAAAGGTGTAAGGGTAACAAAGGCATCTAAACGTGCGAAGATGGGTGTAAGAGGTTGGTTTGTTGAATAATTTTGTGTAAGGGATGCCATTGTTGATGGAGGTGGAGGGGAGGATATTGAGTAAGTAAGCGGCAGCGAGTAGTACTTCGACCCAATACTCGGGAGGAAGACGAGATTGAAAGAGGAGAGAACGTACTACGTTATTGATAGTACGAATCATGCATTCAGATTTGCCATTTTGTTGAGATGTACATGGGCATGAGAAACGAAATTGAATGCCATTAATGGCAAATAATTCATGGAGGGAGTTGTTGTCAAATTCTCCACCACGATCACATTGAAAAGCTTTGATTTCACGGTTGAATTGGGTTTTTACAAATGCACGAAAGTGTAGAAGTTTTGACTGTGCATCAGATTTTCTATGAAGTGGGTATACCCACAAAAAATGTGAATAGTGATCTAAGAAAAGGACATAGTATTTATATCCACTCATACTAGAGACAGGAGATGTCCAAAGGTCTGAGTGAATAATGTCAAAGGGAGATGTGACAATAGAGGTAGATAGTTGAAAGGGAAGTTTTGTTTGTTTCCCTAACTGGCAGGCACGACACAGGTGTTGAGTGTTTTGTTTATTATAAGACACAAGGCCACGTGATGACAGGGTTTGAATTACATTATCACCGGGGTGACCAAGACGTTGATGCCAAAGGGAATGATTATTAGTAAGTAGGGCAAAGGCTGAGGCGACAACATGTAAGGGGTATAGATCACCCGTGCTGTCACAACGAAGGAGGGTTTGGCGGGTATGATAATCTCGTACAGTGAAACCATAGGGATCAAAATCAATGGGGCATTTATTATCAGTGGTGAATTTCCGTACAAAAACAAGGTTTTTAATTATATTAGGTGTGACAAGAACATTTTTAAGGTGGAGTAGGCGATATGGATTAGGGATTTGTAGATGTCTAGAGTGGGTGACAGATATAAATGATCCATTTTCGACAATAACTGAATGAAAATTACGATTAAGAGAAGTGGTTTGAAGGTTACCGGTGTGAGATGAAAGGTGAGAGGTTGCTCCGGTATCCATATACCATTGCTGATCAGAAGAAGCCATAAGAATGAAAGATAATAGAAATTGATATTGATTGGATTCCTTTCATTACATAACAAAGCATGTCTATTTATAATAGAACATAGCTTTGGGAATAAGCTACTAAACCCTAGATCTAATGGACCTCAAGCCCACAATGGCTTAGGCCAATAATTTATGTGTGTAACACTCCCTCGCAGTTTAAATGGGGTCTTCGATACGGACAAACTGGATGAATGTTGAAGCCGATTCTTCTTCTCTTTTTCTTCTTTGTTGCTCGTTTGCACGGAGATTGACTTGTATTTGACGACATAATTGTATATATTGCTTCGCAGTTTCTTCCATTTTTTATGACGTTTGCTATTTTTTTACGTCATGGCTTATTTTGCCTTTAGGAGAGAGCGGCAATTTATTGGACTACTTTTGTTGTCAACGACAATGATCTTCGACAACGAAAACAATCAGATGAGAAAAAAGGGTTAGGTTTGATGTTGCTTATTAACAAAGCTATCTATTTATTATAAATAGATATGTTATCTCTTATGTAATTCAAACAATCAATAAAATCTCTATATGGTATTTTTCATGGTATCACAACTCTAGGCAAGATCCATCAATAAAAATTGCTATCCTTCGGTCATCGGCTACTTGTCGGTGATCCGGAGGGATCTCGTTTTTTTCCGTTCCAATACCAATTTATACGAACCTATCCCATACTAGGCTCATATCGGTTCATAAGTTCAAGTGTAGAACTCACTCAAAAAGCTAGCTTGTTTGAGGAGGGGACACCTAGACTTTATAAACCATCAACCAATCCCATACTTGGCCGATGTGGGATCATAACAATACCCCACCCTTTGAAGAACCAACGTCCTCGTTGGTCACGGTTGGCACCCCTCTTTGGGTCCAAGCCACCACTCCATAGGCCACCACTCCGAGCTCGTTGGTCACGGCTATGTTGGTCACGGTTGGCATCCTCTTTGAGTCCAAGCCACCACTCCATAGGTCACCACTACGAGTGTTGGAACCTCGAAAGGTAGGGCTAGCTCTAATACCATAAAGGATATTGATTTGATTGATTGCTTGATTCTCCTTGATATAATAGCCAACTATATAAAGGGTACAAAGAAGATTCTAGACTATGGGCTTGGGCCAATGGGCCGATTACACTAACTATACAATATGTACTTTAATAACAAATTCACAAGTATAGTTATTTATCGGTATACACAGACATATGTGCAGATAATCATCTAGTTCGATATATGACACATCACGCTAATTAACCGTTTCGACTTAATACATAATTGATAATTTTTGATAAGTTGAAAAATCCTTAAAAGGAATTTGTATTGCACAAAATTTTAATTTTGATAGCTTATATGCTTGTATTGAGAAATAAAATATTTAATCTTATAAATTTGAATTTTTTTAGAATGGCAAGTTAGTTGTTAGTGATTCGAGCTCACAGTGACATTCAATTGGACATTATGCAAGACTCAAACATTCGCCTTAGGGGACAAATCCTACTCCTTTTTCGCTCTTGAAGGAAAACACTCACGAAGAGACTCAAACCCGAGACCGTATGTAGTAACAAACTTCCCGAAATATGAGCTAAGCCTATATGGTTTTATAAATTTGAATTGACAGAATAATACCTTTTCTACGTCGGGACCTAAAATTTAGATGGTTTAGTCTATCTTAGCGAGTTACATGTTGGTATATCAAACTAATCAGTGAGGCCGCAAGAGCGGACATTTAGTGTGTCCTTTTAATCCAAGTCTACTACTACTGTATGATGTTCATATCAATAACTTATAATCGAGCAAAGCTTAAACTTTGGTCGTTCATATTGTATGTGTTGAGTATCACACTACTTAATGAATAGTCCAAACAATGATTCCCACACGTAGCAGCAGGAGCGCACTAAACCAGATTGAACAAAAAGTACATTGGTGAGAATCTTTGTATACTAACTAGGCTACATAAAACTAAAGTAATACTTTAATCGTACATTAGAGACTTTCATTTGTAGAGATAGAGCGGACAATGGTCTAAAGAAGTTATGGGGTGCCTTGTTGACATTGGTTTATGCAAACAAAGAAAAAAAATGGTTTGGTGGGTTTACACATCACCAAACAATTTACACACCACTAATTTTTTATTTTTTTTTAATTTTACAATTTTATTTTTATTATAAAGCTGCGAAATTAAAAAAACTAAACATAATTTATAAAGTTTGATAAGTCAAGAGTATTAAAATAAAAAAAATACGGGGCAGAAAACAATAAAATTTGTCTTTGTTCTATTAATAAAACGGGTAAAACAACCAGAAAAAATACAGAGCATAAACAATAAAGTCAAAATAGTCAAAGAAAAAATATACGAAACCAAGAAAACGTTAACATTGTTACTTGTATGTCAATAAAGCGGATAAAAAAAAGGTGTAAAAACTACTATAGATGGTATGCAAACACTATAAAAAAACATAAAATGTGATGTTTAGAAAGATGGCCAATGGAAGTCATTTTTTCAAACTTTCTCAATAATTCCCCATTTGAGTTCCAGGCAAAGTCATTATTATATAAAAGGTTTTTCTAACTTGTGTGTCAATGGTACAAGTTAAAGAAGGTCGCACAGCTTGTGTGTTATCTTATAAATGGTCAACAACCATTAAATGGTCTCAATATCAAGCTTCACAACTACTGAGTGGCTATTTAGAATATGACACGCATGTAGTAGAACCATTTTTAACTTGTGCTCCAGGGGCACAAGTTAAAAAATCCTTATATAAACCATATGCAATAATGCATATCAGTTAGGGGTGTGCATTGGTTGGTTAATAACCGAAAAAAACCAAACCGAACGAACCGAATTTGCCATAACCGAACGGAACTGAACTAAAAATTCGGTTTTCGGTTTGGATATAGGTTTAGCAAAACGAAACGAAAGCCGAATTTATATAAATATATATATTTTCTTAGAGTGTGGTTATTGTAGAATGTAAGTTAGTATAGGAAGGATAAGAAGGATTCTAAATCGTTGGATGTTTTTTGATCAATCGGATGCGTTAAATGATGTATTTTAATTAATTGTTTAAATCAATATCATAAATTCTCATATGAAGCATATATGTCGGTAAATAAATTCATGGTTTTGGACAAATTTTAAACTATTTTCATTTTATTTTTCTAGTTTCATTACCATTAAATTGATACTAGGCTGGATGAGTGGTGTGGTAAAACCCACCTGACACGTTCAGCGCACAATATGCTTTCTATCTCAAATAAAACTCACCTTACAACTCACCTTTCAACCGTAATAAGAACTCACCTTACAACTAAAATTCACCTTACTCACCCTTTTTTTTTTATTTAAATACTTTTATTCATAAACTAAAAAAATAAATATTTACGTAAACGTAAACGTACGAAATTAATAAAAACGTTAACTAAATTAAAAACTTTTATTCATAAATTAAAAACATTACAGACTTCGAATATTAAAAAGACATTACAAATAAAGATTAAACTAAGCATTACGAGACAAGTGTTCAATCAAATCGTGTCGAAGGTTTTGATGTGCTTGTGCTGATCTGATCCAACGCATAACGTGTTGCACTTGTTCCTCGTTTCGTAACGGGTCGTCCGGTTGATGCATTTCCTCTGGGAACCATTTGGGAGATATCGCATATTTTTTGTATTTTCGAATCATATTATGTAATATGATGCATGTGTACATCATATTAATAATCCTCTCTTTTTTGAGCGCTCGTGTAGGATTGGCTAGTATGGCCCATTTCTTTTTCAGAACACCAAACGCTCGTTCGACATCTTTCCTTGCCGATTCCTGCTTTTGCTTATACAAAATTCGCTTGTGGTCATCATCAGCTGGTTCTGGGATCGTCTTAACGAGTGGCGCCAATTCCGGGTATATCCCGTCAACAAGATAGTATCCACTTGGATAAGTTACGCCGTTAGCCACAAAAGGAATCTCTGGTGCTCGTCCGGTTTTGAGATCGTTAAATAAAGGTGATTGATATAAAACGTTGATGTCGTTGTTCGACCCAGCAACACCGAAGAAAGCATGCCATATCCATAAGTCTTGCGACGCAACAGCTTCAAGCAAAATGAAGGGATTCGGACCATGATCACGTCTAACGTATTGCGCTTTAAATGCGTACGGACAAGCGAACCACTCCCAATCCGTACAATCAAGGCTTCCTAACATCCCCGAAAACCCGTGCTTTTCTTCGTGATGCAAATATAGTTTTTCGACATCAGTCACCGTAGGTTTCCTCAAATACTCAGGCCCATAAATTTGCATAACAGATTCACAAAAATGATCAAGAGCCAGACGCGAACTTCTCTCGCTGATTTGCATATATTCATCTAGAAACTCGGCATGAACACCGTATGCCAATTGACGAATTGCAGATGTGCACTTTAGCAACCCGGAAATGCCTTCTTTTCCGGTACAATCAAAATTATTACGAAAGAATGGATCGTGATCAATTACAGCAGTAACTATCTCGTTGAAAAGAGGGCGAGCCATTCGGAACGTCTTCCGAAATTTTACTTCATCGTACATCGGTTCGTCGCTAAAAAAAGCGGCGACTAAACGATCATGAGCACCATAACGATCTCGAGTTATGTGGTTTCTTGTCACTCGGTTTGCTCGGCGTCTATTCTTAATAAACGCAATCGCTCGTTTAATAAAAGTCTTCTTACGGCTAGTAACTTCTTCTTCTCCGTCTAAATCTATGCCCATAAACGTATACGAATTCATTTTGCGTAAATGAGAAATGTGAGAAGTGTTTATAAAAGGAGAGAGTTTTGTATAAAATAAAAGAGTTGTGTTTAAAAATAGGTGAAGTAGTGGGTATTTATAAGTAAAAAGTAGGGTTTTTTTTCAAATTTTTTTTATACAACGAATAGAATAGAAGGGGGGGGGGCCCACATTTTTTTAAACTCACACTCGGTGAGTATGTGACATAGTCCACCAAATTTTCGAACGAAACTCACCTCACTTTTTAAACTTACCGAGGTGAGTTTTACCACCGGAGTGGCTACTCGCGCGCGACTTCATAAGCCACCGAGGTGAGTTTTGCCAAACTCACCTCCATTCCGTCCAGCCTTATTACATTTATGGTGACAACTAAATTTTTTATACTTTATTATGACACACTAAATTTCTTGATGATAGGTAGCGATACACAATTTTTTTATTTTTTTGACAAATTTGTAGTGTCACACTAAATTTCTTGATACTTATATAGTGACACACTAAAATTTTAATAAATTCGCAATGACACACCAAAAATTGTAGAGCATCTTACAGACACGCTATGTGTATCACACTAATTTTTTTTGACACATATATATAATAAGACACTAACTTTTATCATACATTTGTAATGACACACTAATTTTCATGAAACATTTGTAGTGCCAAAAAAGTCTTTTTGACACACTTGATGATGGAGATTTATTAGAATTAATGATGATGTTTTATTACAATTAATGATGGTCTTTTAATAAATATTTTAGAATTAATAACATAAGACTTTTTATCATTTTTACCACAATTCACTTTCTATTTGATCCAAACTCTATTTATATATATATATATATATATATATATATACATATATACATATATATATATATATATATATATGGGACCGTTCTTTACAGAATTATTTTTTTATACAGAACATACATAACCACTTTAAAACAATTAGAATTTAGTATCATTACTTTTTTTATTTAATTCAAAAGGGTATAACAGTCAAAACACATTTTGACTTTTATTTGATTTTTTTAATTAAAAAACATTTTTTTAAACCTTTTAATTTTCAGAATTAATTTTTTTTTTATATTTTTATAGTATATACTGTTTTCAAAAGAAAGAAAAAATGAGTGCATATATGTTTTTTTTAATATTGTAAATTTTATGTTTCTAGTGTACATATTTAACTTAATATGGTAATTGCACATATGTTTCTTTTGCACATTCTTTAATCTTTAAAATTTATAACACAAAATATAGACAGAAATTGATATTAAATGAAATACATTTCAAATACAAATAACAAACCAAAAACATAAATACATAAACAAAATTTGATATAAAATGAAATACATTAGAAATATAAATCCAACTATATCCATATTGTTCAAAAATATGTGTGCACTCTTCGAAAAACATATGTACACGTTTCACTTTCTCTCTCAAATTCATTAGAACATATGAGTACCCTTGCAAGAACATATATGCACAGCTTCGAGAACATATATGCCGAACTTCGAGAATATTTGTGCACGCCATCTAAAAGCACAAGTGTATTCATTGATCATCTTGACTAGCCACAAAAGTACAGTTTGCCTCAAAAACACAAAACACTAACCACCACAAGCTAAGTAGTCAATAAATGGACATAAACTTTCATCATCTGATTAGAACGTGAACCAAGCAACAATAACCAAACCCACCCAATAACTGTACTAATAGCACCAGCAATAGCATATATCGACCAATAGTCCTCTGTTAAACCAGCTTGAGATATTGTATTTTAGACTTCATAAACGTGGTCAAAGGTGAATAAGAACTAAAAAACAAAAGCATTGACGGATTCATATCAAAAAAGCTAAAGTGCACACCTTTCTGATTCGTCCACCTACAATCCGCATATCATCCCCGAATCTACTATTTAACGCAACCACCACCACTGGATAAAACGGTGGTTTGGGGGTTGATTACCAAAACCTACGAAATCAAAACAAAACCTTTTGTTAAACCAATAATTACTAATTAGAGAAAAAAGGATGAACAAAATACATGTATACGAAATACATGTGCAGTTTGTGGATTACCAAATTAAAAAGCCATTAAAAAACCATGTACACGCATTTGAATTTTTTTATGACTAGAGATATGTTAAAATTAACTCTACCTTGGATATAACATAATTTTACCGTAAATGTAAATTCGAATGTGAAAACTGAAAGAAAAAATCAAACTCATAGAAAATATTAAGCAATAAAATTACCTATTGATTTGTCAAGCAAACATTGACCATGGGATCGTGAACCAGTTTGTAAATGTTGATAAAGATGATTACGATAACGAGGTGTAAAAAATGAGACGTAGATGTAATCGATTTTTATTCTGGCGAAAATGGTTAGTGGCGGCTTAAGAAATTGAAAAGAGGCGTTAATTTTTTAGGTTTCATAGTCATCCTCTATTTTAGATCTGGAAAAAATGATACGGCAGTTTTATTTTAGAGTGTTGGTGATAAGAAGGGTGCGGCTAGGGTTGGGGTGAGGAAGGAGGAGATAAAAGATGAGAATTTTAGATCTATGGAAAACTGAAAATGATAAGGAGAGAGAGAGAGAGAGAGAGAGAGAGAGAGAGAGAGAGAGAGAGAGAAAGAGTGAGAGAGAGAGAGAGAGAGAGAGAGAGATGTGGATATTATACGGTTTAAGCAATTTTTTAGGAAAGAATACAAAATTACTCAATTGCCCTTTCTGCTTATTTTTAATTATTATATAATTCAAATTATTTACAAAGATGTCATCTTGCATTGATATGATGTACATCATGCATTATATATATATATATATATATATATATATATATATAGATATATATATATATATATATATATATATATATATATATATATATATATATATATATATATATATATATATATATATATATATATACACATATTTGGACCAATGAGAATTTAGTATTATTATTTCTTTTTATCTAATCTAAAAGGGCATATTAGTAAAACACATTTTCACCTTTCTATTTAATTTTATTTTTATAAAAATTTATTTTTTAAGCCTTATAATTTAAAAAAAATAATTAAAAAAATACTTTTTTAAAATTAATCTTTTTACATGCATGTTTTTGAAAAAACAAAACAGGTGCATATATGTTTTCTGTAAATATTATAAATTTACATATGTTTCTTGTATAACATTGTTTAGCCATCAAACTTTTTTTATTTAAAATGGTAATTGCACATATATTTTTAATGTACATTTTTTAATCTTTGAATTTTATAACAAAAAACATAAACATATACATGTAATTTTTAAATTATAACAAACCAAAATATAAGTAAAATACACAAAATTTGATATAAAATAAAATACAATTCAAATACAAATGTATATTGTTAAGTACAAATGTGCAAGAGATTCAAAAACGTGTATGCACTCTTTGTAGAACATACATGCACTCTTCATAAAACATACATGCACCCTTCATAATCTGATCAAATTCAATAGAAAATATGAGGACACTCCAAAAAAACATATATGCACGCTACTCGAGAACATATGTGCAAGACTTCTAAAAACACAAGTACATCCATCCATTGATCATCTTCATCTCACGCCGCCTATCGGTCAATAGATCCGTCCCTAAGAACAGTCGAGCACATGGAATGCAAGAATAAGCAAAGTTAATACTAAGTAAGTAGATTTAGTCGACTAAGTATAGGACTACAATCTAATGGGTTGGATCAGAATGTCAAATGGGTTGATATTCACAAAAAGTGTCAATCGTAATACTATTGCATTGCAGATGAAAAAGGTCAAAACACTATTAAAACTCTAAAATGAATTGCATCAGAAGAAAATAGTTTTGTAGAATGAAACCAGTATCATATACCATAACATGCGTTGCATATATAGAAATTACAATAGATACCAAATACATATACGAAAACACAAAACAAAACCATTGCACCACAATCTGAAGAGTCTAAAAGACTCTCACATATACTTGCAAAATTCCATCTAATTACAAATAGATTTTGTTACATGTACAGTTCATGTGTGACTATAAGAAGTGACCTATTCCAAGTCAAGGACTTTTTGTGTATACAACTACACAAAGATACAACATTATAAACCTTCCAAAATCAACCAAAGATTGACAACTTTGCATACTAAAATAAAAAATAGCTTTAGATTTAATAACTCATGCATTATGAGATAGACCTTGAATTTGGACTCCATTCATACATATACAATTCTATCCATTTCCCCCCACCAGAAAACATATATGAAACATATTTATATAAACATATACACATTAGACTTTTACCGCAAACGCTTTTATCATATGTATGAATACCAAATTTAAAATGGATGTATCTTGAATAAGGATAAGGCATGACACTTGAATTAAGAAAAGATTCATGCTCTAACAAAAAGCATAATAGCTGCAAAACATGACAATTGTAGAACACCAAATTCAATAGGAGTTTGTTTTGCTACTGTAAGTCTAATGATCAAAAGGAGTCAAGTTTGCAACAAAAAATCAGAATCGTTCGTGTATTCACAAATCTTCATCAATTAATCTATAGACTTGATCCTTACGCTAACGTATTGGTTCCAAAAAATAATATTCTGTTTGAATCAAAATAGACAAAAATAACACGTGACAACAATAAACTCAGCATATTATACCATTCAATCATTTCATCGAGGAGTTAGTGTTCATCATTCAAAGATCATATTCATCACAACCTCGTCCCAAATCATTTCATCGAGCCTTAAACCACTAATTTGAAAATTAAACTGTTTAAATCTTGAAGAAACTTACCAAACCCAACACAAATCCGATCGCTGTTACGGTACACACGTTTGCCAACACCTCGAACATCATTATCGACCAACAAATCAGAATCTGAGATTAAAAGTCTAATGTAAAAGAAAAAAAACATTTAACCATCGAAACAGATCTGTAAAAAAGAGAAAAAGATTGGTAGAGATGGAAGAGATGCAGGCAGTTGGGGGCTATGAGAAAAATGGAGGCGACAAAAAATAAATGAGATCCTAAAGTTACGGAAGTTTTAAATCTTTTTTCTAAATACCTAATTTGCCCCTAATTTATTTACTTTTTCTAAAATAAGTTGGAGATATTTTCAAAAATGCCATTATGTATTGACAATGCATATTGTACATCATGCATTATTAAAAGTAAAAATGCTGGTTCTGTAGGTTATGTACAAAAAAGTGGTTCTGCAAAGAAAATGTATATTATTATATATTTATATTATATATTATATATATATATATATATATATATACTATTATATATATATATATATGAGTTGGGGATCCAATGCGAAGTTATTAAAATAAGAAGTAGTGAGAAGTGACTAAAACCACACATTTGATATGCAACGACTTGCATTAGATGCATTTTTATTCATTTAGATGCAGCATTTTGAGTTTCGAACGTTAATTTGATGCGTAGATGGTGCAAATTGATTTTCATGATTTTGGCACATGTAGAGAAACACAAAACAAGACAAAAAATGAAATGCATATAATATACATATATATGCATCTAATTAAAAGCTAGAAAACACATTATGATGCGTTATAATGCATCTAAGATTATAGAGATGCTTCTAATTTAAGTCGGTGCATCTCGGATATGCGATTATAGTTACTTCTTATCCTTCTTATTTTAAGAAAACTTTTTATTTGATCATAACTATATAGAGGAATGTTAAAATAAAAAGACAAGTATTCGTGAGAATAATAAAAAGAAAACTTTTTTTAAAAAAGTTTTCGAAAAATTCTAAAAAAATTCCATTAAATCAGGTATGTTGGTGCATAATAAGTAACAAAACCTTATCATTAGGACCATCAACCACCTCAATTTCAGCAGCCATAGCTTTTGTTTCCTCTTTTGTATATGCAACACCCACCAAGTCACATTATGATATCAAACCCATTGAATGGCAGGATGCACATACTTGGGTGTACACCTGGTAACCACGTCGAATCCTGCTCGTGGTAAAGTATCAAAAGGAATAAGGTCATTCCCAAAAAAAATGGAATCACAAGTAAACACAATCTAAAAAATACAATTTTGACCTGTTTACTTATTAATTCACTGATCTAAATTGTGCTTAATCCATAAAGGTGAATTCCATATTTCACCAATCTACATACATAAGGTGGCATTTTTTAAGGAAACATGGAATTGCACAAATCTGGAATAGGCCAAATAAATTGTATAGTATTTAACATTTCAGCTAAATAGATTACAGAACGGGTCGGATGGTTTGACAAGATAAAAAAATCATATAGAAAATGTAGATCCGTGAGAAAGGAACCAATTGTATTTTATTTCTCGACTAAGTTAGACTTAATTTGATTTTCAATATGCAATCTAATACACTAAATAACATATTAGAAAGAAGTTAAATAACATAGGAAAATATCTAAAAAGGATAGCAGTAACAAAAAATCGGCACTTACGAAGCATGATCATATTACCGTCTCCACTTCAATGGTTTCCCTAAACGACACAAGAGGTGGTGATACTACCAAATCTACCTTTTCAAACCTGTCTTTTAAATCCTTGATACATCTTTCTAAATGAACTTCACCTGCAGCAGCAAGCACGTGTTCACCTCAAGCAGAAACACTAATCTCAACAAACGGTTCTGCGCGGTTTAGAAGGCGCAACCCTTCCATAAGTGCAGCCATATCAGTAGGTGCAGACGGCTCGATAGCCACTTTTAGAGTCGGGGAAACCTGAAATGTCATACTTGAAAACGGCCAGCAGTTTTTAGTGGATGCAAGAGTCGCACTTTTCAATATATGTTGACCTAAACCTCTGATAGCAACAATATTACCAGCACGAGCAGTAGCCACTGGTTTTAAACATTGACCCATCATTAAATACAACAAATGTAATTCAGCTTCTTGAATATGCTTTTAAACCGACTCACCTGTTTTAAGAGGATCATACAGTGCTGATAACACGAACACCTTCTGACCCGCATGAAGAACACCGCTAAAAACTCTCGCAAATGCTAAAAAAACACTCATTAGAATCACCACTTCCACTTTCTTCATGATAGTTGTTTACAATATCATCATTTACGTCTCGTTGAGGTAACATTTTAATAGGAACTGCAAACATTTTAGATACAAAAGCAACACATGGAGCTTCCGGTCTAGAATCACAAGCCTCGACAGATTTCCTCACAAGCTCAGCCTCCGCAATCACATCAGACTTACCAACGTCACTATCTAAAATTTCTCGTTTAGGTAAAAGTCGTGAAATACGAAACGATTGTGCATTAACAGGGTCGGGAATATGTTTAACCACCATAGACAAAATAGCATCCGATAAGGAAGCCACCTACTCATAACCGACTGAAGAACAAATTTCGGATCCTTATTCTGCAGCTCACGAGGAGGAACAGACAAATTAAACGATTTAATCAACTTTTCCAAAATCCGTTTATCACCATTTGTATCCAACTTCGCTTACAATGTGAACTTATTAATGTGCAGAGAAACAAATACATAAATGTTCTAATTACCTATCAGGTTTCTCCATGAAGTCAAAGCCAAACCAACTGCACTACGCTGCAAAATAACATTAATTGAAAGTTCATCTTTTAATTTCAGTTACTGTTGAATCTCAACGTCCCTCACATCTACTCATTCACATAAAGACCAGACAAACCAATCCAGTCCTTGACAATTTTTCAGGTGTTTGGCCATGCATTTATGAACTTATTATCTAAACAGTCTCTTTTTCACAGTCATATAACCAATTTTATTGCTAATTCTACTCTCATGATCATTACAATGTCCACATGTTATCATAGTTGCTTACCGCATCCATCAAAGTCCTTGATTTCAGACTCCATAAGTTCAGAACCCACTCGTCTCATACCCTCTTTAAGTTCCTCAAAAGTAATTGTTCCACTATTGTCTATGTTTATCATTTTAAACAACTCTTTTAGTCGCCAATTTCTTCCTTTGAAAGTGTTTCCGTAATCACCTACACATAACACAGAGTTAGCAAATAATTATTTCTCGTTATTATGACTTTTGAGTCGCAATTTCAGCCTTTGTCCTTACGAATGTGTGAGTTGGTTGTGATTATCTTGAACAGGTTAAAAGGGGAAAACAAAAAAATTAAATTATACGGAAACAAACCAAACGTACAGAAAGTTTCCCAACGTATATGCATAGCCAATGTTTCACATTTTTATAACCAAGCATCGCTGTGTTTTATATATACCTTTGGAATTCATACTTGACACAGTTTCTAATGAACCCACTCGACTATCTTGTGCTATTGATCTTGAAGTAACACGCCCCGGACCCTTATTCCGCTGCGACCCAATTTGGGGGTGTTACATTAACAAAAAGTCAGAAAACATGACGCAAAAAAGCAATATTGTAGGATTCGACACCCTACAACCTGGTTACTAGTGCGGAATAAATCCGATCTTGAAGACGAACACACCCCAGCAGATTATGTATGACAGAAAAGAAAAAGATGCACAAGAATATAACCCTCAATATTATATGTTTATTGAGTAAGGAGAAGAATGAAGTACAAAACCCTCCCCCTCACCTCCTTTTATAGAGATGAGGGGGAGGATGGGCTTGGGCTGTAGAGAAACCCAATAACCTTAATATGGCTATAATTAGAGCTAACTTTACACTAAACCCCCTAACCTATTGACTAAAGTGAATACTATATCTAACAATTTCCACCTTAGTATCACTATTAGTCAATACCGATACGCAACACCTTCGACCTGTGCTGGAACCTCGGACCGGGAACCGCCTTTTACCAAGGCACCAGTAGCAATTCCTGCTACTAAACTTAGCTCATATCCTGACTCTGCCAAAAGTCCCTTTAGCCATATTTCCTTCTTCCAAGCCCCAGTAAGTGTCATATACGCCGCTTCAGTTGTTCACAAAACAATCATGTACAGCACCATAGCTTCTCAGCTTCCTGCACATCCTTGTATCATAAACTTGCACCTTGTGATTGATCTACCCATGACGTAGTCAAAATCCACAAAAACCTGTACGTCTGTCTGTAATCCATGATCAAACTTATCCAACATACCCACATCTGTAGATGCTATGTCAAGTCTCGTGCAGACCATCTGATACTCCTGGCTTCCAACCGCATATATACATGACCACTTACCATTCTTTTCCACATCACAGTCCCCTGATAGACTACCCTCCAACGACAGTATGGAGTGCCCCTTCAACAAAGTCTGTACCAACTTTTCATTGTGAATCCTGGACTGTGACACCCTTAGAGTATTACCACTCTAATCCCTGATGATCTTCAAACCAAGTATATTTCCCTTTGCTTTAACCAGCAAACCCTTGGTAATCCAGATCTCAGCCTTGCATCCGCAAGAAAAAACCATACCATCTATATAGAGAAATAGATGTATGAACATACCTGGTGTAGACTCCCAGTAATAGCCATCGCTGTCGTCACTGCATTTCTTGCAACCGTTGCTGAGCACATACACATTTGATCAAGCATCCATATCATCTTTTAATCTAGCCTTCCACTTGGAAATCACCTCACAAGCAACTGTATTATTAAAAGTCAATGACTCATGTTCATATATCTTCTCTACTACAACAACTGCAAAAGCAGACTCATTACTGTCTTCTCTATATTGAGTAGTTCCCATACAAAGTGTTGCTTCCTATCACGTGCTGGATGATAGTATATCAAATCCTGAGTATGACCGTCCTGTGGTTCCACCTCAAATTCATCTCCTTGCAACACCTGCATTGAACCCGTACCTACACCAGAACCAATGAAAGTTTTCTTGTATTCCCCACTTTCATTAAAACCCATAATCCTGTAAAGCACTACCTTTGAAGTAACGTCATCTAACCTCCAAAGCTTATTACCCACTATACCTTTTACGGTATCCCAAGAATATGCACTTGACCTTAACCGGTTCAAGCAACCCTTGCTTAATAATAGCAAGTCAACCAAAAAACCCTGACATATCTATAGGCGTCTTAAAACCAGTCGCTGATGATGATGACCTTGTTCACTAGATATGTAGACATGGTTGTATCCTCTGCCCAAAGAACCTTGGACAGACCAGACTGAATCAGAAAATAACATACCTTAGCCAAGAGTGTCACGTTCGTCTCCTTAACCAACCCATTCCGCTGCTATAACCCTGCAGCACCCAAATGTTTGGTGACCCCACTCTTCGTACATTGTTGTCTAGACCTCTAATTACAAGAATCAAGAACATTACCCGTCTTGATCTTCCACCCAGTCTGATATTCCTTTTCTTGCTCCTTTACCAAGCAGTCCGTGTTTGTCTTCTCTTCAGGTTGCTTGTCCTCCAACCATCTTTGAGCCACTGCAGTATCATCGTTACTAACCTGAAAAACCTCAGCTTCATGATCCCCTTGAGCTCCCTGCAGTTCCACCTCAAACCAAACATGTTTTTCATCATGTACTCCATGGACTCCTATTTCAACACCAGGAAAAAGTTGTTTGAACCCAACTTGTTTTGAACCTCCATGCTTTTGAACCTAGTATTCATACTAGCCATTCTTTTAACCCTTTGCTAACCGTTTAACCTTTTGTGAATTTACCTACACAAAGCACGATCTAGCAAAGTAACCCGTTTGTAAAAACCCTTACTTTATCGATATAACCCTAAGAATAAGCCTTCTTAGAAGTCGATCAAAGCAAGAAACCCTTCAAAAAACAAAACCATTTCTTACTAAAATATCGATCGAACCATGGGCATAAAATCGTCCAACAAATCGACAACCCTTGAATCAAGAAAGTAACCTATGCTTTTTGAAGTAACCCTTGTCGTACTTTTATTTTTGCAAAACAATTTCTTGTAACCTAAGAAACCTTGCAACCTCGACAAGTCTTAGACTTATTCTCCCACCCTTTGTTTATTCTGATAACCTTGTGATATAAACCTCACAACACTGAATCAAACAAAGTACACCCTTCAAAAAACAAAACCCTTTCTCACCCAAATATTGATCGAACCATGGACATAAAACCGTCCAACAAATCGACAACCCTTGAATCAAGAAAGTAACCTATGCTTTTTGAAGTAACCCTTGTCGTACTTTTATTTTTGCAAAACAATTTCTTGTAACCTAAGAAACCTTGCAACCTCAACAAGTCTTGGACTTATTCTCCGACCCTTTGTTTATTCTGATAACCTTGTGATATAAACCTCACAACACCGAATCAAACAAAGTACCTTGTGCAATAACTCCCTTAAGTCTTCTACACCTTGTCAAGGACCCAGACCATCGAAGAACTTAAGAACCTTTACCTATCGATACCCTGCTGTTCCTTGACGTCAAAAAACCTCAACACCAAGACCTTTTGTTGTCGAGAACCTGGTAGCCCAAACAGAATAGAGCCCTCCTGTTCCTTCCAGAAAACCAAACAACAAAGACCTCTTCTTGATCAATCCTAGTTAACCAGAGAACTCGCGAACCTGAGCTCTTGATACCACTTGTAGGATTCGATCACCCTACAACCTGGTTACTAGTGCAGAATAAATCCGATCTTGAAGACGAACACGCCCCAGCAGATTATGTATGACAGAAAAGAAAAGATGCACAAGAATATAACCCTCAATATTATATGTTTATTGAGTAAAGAAAAGAATCAAGTACAAACCCCTCCCCCCTCACCTCTTTATTATAGAGATGAGGGGGAGAGAACAAATAGGTTAGAAGAATTAATGTGTGTATGTAACCCTTCCCCCCTCACCTCCTTTTATAGAGATGAGGGGGAGGATGGGCTTGGGCCGTAGAGAAACCCAATAACCTTAATATGGCTATAATTAAAGCTAAATTTACACTAAACCCCCTAACCTATTGACTAAAGTGAATACTATATCTAACAAATATTAACAAGCATTTGAGTGGAAGACTCAAATTCATAGAGTCTTTCTGCATAAGAACCAAGATGCTATGACCAAGGGCTTGAAACTTTGAATTCAAGATCTCTATTGAATGTTTCTTTTCTGCTTCATGTTTTCTGACTTTTTGTTGCTAGTTGTGTGTAGAAACTTTTAGGAATTTTAGTTTAACTCACATATAAGCTTTGACACTTCCTGAGTTTGGTCTTTTTAGGCCTTCCTGGTTGAGCCAGATGTTTGTAGTTTGATCGTAAAATTCAATAAAGAATCTTGGTTAAGCCGCTAAGCCAGGTCCTAATGAAATCCTGTAATTAGTAGTAAAGCTCATATTAATAGTATTATCTTTCTTATGTAATAAAACACAAGTTTGAATTTTTCCCATAATTCTATATTTACACCAAACAAATTAGGAAATGCAGGGGATAATATGTGCTTACCGCATCCATCAAGTCCTTGATTTCAGACTCCATAAGCTCATAACCCACTAGTCTCAGACCCTCTTTAAGTTCCTTAAAAGTAATTGTTCCGCTATTGTCTGTGTTTATCATTTTGAAAAACTCCTTTAGTCCGCTAATTTCTTCTTCTGAAAGCGTTTCCGCAATCACCAACACATAACACAGAGTTAGCAAATAATTATTTCCCGTTAGTATGACTTTTGAGCGGCAATTTTAGCCTTTGTCCTTACGAATGTGTGAGTTTGTTGTGATTATCTTTAACAGGTCAAAAAGGGGAAAACCCAAAAAAATTAGATTATAAGGAAACAAACCAATCGCGCAGAAAGTTTGCAAACGTATATGCATACCCAATGTTTCACATTTTTATAACCAAGCATCACTGTGTTTTATATATAGCTTTGGAATTGGACTATATATATATATATATATATATATATATATAGAGGAAGGTTAAAATAAAAAGACAAATATTCGTGAGAAGGATAAAAAGAAAACTTTTTTTAAAAAAGTTCTCGAAAAATTCCAAAAAAATTCCATTAAATCAGGTATGTTGGTGCATAAAACTTTTGTAAAAGAAGTTTTTCTAATTTTGAGTTTTTATACGTTTTTTAATGCGCAAAAAAAGAAATTTTGATGCACAAAAAAAATTTGATGCACAAATTTTTCGACTTGTTATAGTTTGATGCGCAATAAAATTTTGATGCAAAAAGTCAAAAGAAGTTGGGTACAAAAACGAATTTTTGATGCACAAAAAACCGATTTAATGCACAAACGTTTTTTTTAATAAAAATTTTTCGGCAAAACTATCCACTTTTAGAAAAACTTCCTTTACAACTTTTTCATGCACCAACATACACGATCTTGTGGAATTTTTTCAGAATTTTTTAAGAACTTTTTAAAAAAAATAAATCTTTTTATCCTTCTCACGAATATTTTAACCTTTTTATATATATATATATATATATATATATATATATCTATAACATATATATGGGGCTAACTATGAGTGTGTAAATATGAATTAGTGACTGGATGCCACCTCAATGATGACATGGCAACTAAAATGGCATGAATTTTCGAAAATGGTATAAAAATTATGTATGATGCAGGATTCGAACCTGTGATCTATGATTTAAATCCATTTAGTTAAACCAACTAAGCTAACAGTGGATTTGCGTTTTGATATTAAAAACAAAATTAATATGTTCTAAACATAATATGAAGATATACTGCATATTAATAAAAATAACCCTAATATACGTCTAACTTTTTAGAAAAAACCCTAATGATCCCGTATCATACTTTCAGACGCAGTTGAGAATCCTAATATCATTCAACAGAAGATAAATATTATTATCATCATGGTACGTTTGTTATTTTCACTAATGTTCGTTATCAGTTTTTTTTAATTGTATTGAATACGTCTTAAATTATCAGGTAGCAATTGTAACTATTATAGATTTAAAGGGTTTGGCCGATCAGGATGGTATAATATTAGATAATTCCTGAGCATGATTTTCTGCAATCCTGTACTGCAAACATTAAAGAGTAATGGTTCTACCTTTTCTTCTTGCTTGGGTTTTATTTGTTATGCGTAAGCCTGGACGTGTCACCTTCCAAAGGTTCCTTTGATTATGTATCATTGAGGATCAGGTAATACTAAAAAAATTGTGTATTTACTATGGAGTATGTTTCTGTACTAAAAAATTATGTATGTGTTATGGAGTATGTTTCTGTAAATCTCTTAGATATCACCATATTGTCGATTTCTCTTTTTATGATATAAAATGAGGCTGAGCTACCTTTATTAATCCAACTCTTTTGTTGATATAAATAATGTTGCCCCAATTGGTAATCATTCATGTAATATTAGTATCATACACTCATTATATGGTGTATTGTTGTGCCTGAACATCTTTATGAATAATGCAGTAAACAAATCTTAAGGACAGTTTCATTCATGTTGACAATCATGTTCGGTAAGAACTAAGAATCGTCTGATCATGGCGTATATATATAATTTTCATTTGACATATACAAATACATCTATATCAATTCGAAGTTCCAAAATGGAAAATTGAATCTTGAATGTAAGAGATACTGAGATTTCAACATACAGGATTTTGATATCATGACATGACTCAATTGCAGGTTAGAATACTCAGAAATTCAAATTAGGAACTTAAAGTTATTAACAGGCCAAATACAATTACTTTAAAGCTGAATGTTTGATGGAGATAAGCTTCCAAATTGATTGTTCCATTCTTCATATGTGCCAAGTTCATGTAAAGAAACAGAAGGTCTCACCTCCTTTAGCGCATCCTCGAAGTCCTTCAAATTGGGAGAACAAAAATGTATTCACGTTACTTCCTTTTAAAGCTAGCAAACTCTCTCTAAGGCACTTCCAATTCAAATGCTCGTGATTTTGCAGCTTCTTTGATGCACAGAGCAGCGGTAGCTGAGATGATCTTCTATTTAGAACCAAACAAGAAGGCAGAGGCAGTCAAGTTGATTGAAGAATCGTCCAACAACACTGCTTCAAGGTAAGCCTACATAATAATATGAGGTTATCTAGGCAGAGGCAATCAAGTTGATTGAAGAATCATCCAACAACCCTGCTTCGAGGTAAGCCTAAATAATAATATGAGGTAAGCCTTAACCCTTGTCAAGACCGGTGTTTCCCCTACTGTTTGGCAAGTTGTAACATGCAAAATGTACTTTGGCTGTCAATTTCAGTTTGATAGAGATAACTCAGGTTGAACGACTTGTTCGGTACATAGTGGAAGAAGCTCCCGAAGATGCTAAAAAGGGTCGAACTTTTAAGTAGGTTTCTGCGAGCCATTTTGTAAAATAAGATGTTTCAGTTTTTTTAGCTTAGCTATTATTTCCATGTTTATAAGTTTTAAGCATAATCAATTACTATTATCATGTTGTAGGTTCCCTTTTATTGTTTGTGAGATCTTTATTGTGAGGTCGATATTATTCTTAAAGCCTTGGTTGAGGATGAAGAGGTATGGAACTGTTGATTCTCTATTTTAGTTTGTCAGGGTTGTTTGATTATAATCGCTTTCTAAATTCAATTGTCCATATATTGTTGCAGTTGATGAACCTGTTGTTCTCCTTTATTGAACCAGAACATCCTAATAGTGCTCTACCAGTTATTTCAGTAAAGTAAGTTCATCTATTTCTCATTTTGATGCTACATAATTTTATTATTTTGGAAGAATTTAATACTCAATGTGCTCTTTTTGTATTTTCTCCTCATGTACACATTACATTTAATTCCTTATGTTCATATGGTTGATGTTTTGTTTTTATTTGCATGTTGTTGCATGCCTGTAGTTTACAAGGTATTTTCATGCATCGTACTCTCTACTTCCCATTTAAAGTATGAACCTTTTTCTATACCTAAAATGTATTGTCTGTTTTTTGTTTTACAATATTTCATTTCTTAATATGTTATTGAATGGGTAAAATAAGTAGATGATATTAATGGGTAAAATAAGTAGATGGCGATACTGTTGTTCTATTGAATGTCAGCACGGGCATGAGTGAAGTTCCTTCTCGAGAATTCACCTCGATCTGTTTTTATCACGAGCTATCATAATAGAAGGTCATAACTTTTGTCTTTGTTTTAGACCGTTTAATACTCACTTTACCATTCATAACTTCACACCATGGTCTGACACTTATGAAGCGGTCATCATCTCTTATTGAGTTTCTTAATGGTGAAATGGCAATTAAAGTGTGTAAAGCTTTTTGATAGATTTTCATTCCTGCCATCATGGAAGACTATTCAGTTGGTAGAAATTGCTCTCAGTGATGATGGAAAGAACTAAATATGCTTTCTGACGTTAGAGGTTAGTGGGAGAATATTTTTAGTGTTGTTGCCTTCTAGATAGCTTGCAAAGGCCGATACAGTTTAGGGAACACGTAGTTTACATATCACTTGTATGAGTAGAATATGTCACTGGTCATTAATATAAAATCTATAGTATTTATGTATTCATTGAAAAGCTTTAAAGTTTAAACTAATCGACTTGTGATCTCTGCGGTTTTACTTAAACATTCTGAAGTTCAAATTTCAAATGACACATAATCATTAATCAGTTAATTGTAGGGGTTTCTGAAATTTAACCTTAAAATTTTAAGTAGCCTACACTGTGATGGGCTAATGGCACATATAGATATAGTATGGGAGCTGAAAGGTGTATGCTTTTGTATCCTTTGATTTTCATCCTTTACGCACGTCCTAAATTGGTCTTCCACATCACATTCAATAAGCTATGTATGTTCTTATAGTCTAATTTAGGAAGTAGAATGACTTTTAACAGTTAGCAGCTTCACATATATATAGTAAACGGGGCAGCTTGCTGATCCAAAAGACTGAGGTAAATATGATCTTAACAAGGCATGCCATTCTTTAACAAGTTTCAGACATTTATTTTAGGGCGGAACAAAGAGGACCTTCTATAGCATTCTCAAGGACACCATGTTGTTGCAGAAAGGGGTATTCTTACTCATGGTCGTCTTCCATTCACCTTAAAACCACATGTACGTCTATTTAAAACTCATATTTTCAGAAGGAAAAGGTATCTGTCACAGGAGGAGAGGCATAAGACGTGGTTCTCCTGTTTCACCATGGATTTTGCTCCATAAAGCATAGTAGTGTGTCAAATCAAACTTACCATTCAGCTTTAGTAAAACAAAACATCGATCTCATAGGACCTGTTTGGATTTGGATCCTCTAAAGCTTCTTGGCAAAGTTTTTAAGGCCATCTTGATATATCACAGGCCATCAGCTATACCTGGACGAGCTCCTGATGAGGTATTTATCCTAGTCATAGATCCCATCGGTTTATATCTTCATTTTGTTGATGATCAGCTGTCAGATTGATGCTGAAAATGGGATGGCGGCGTGGTCGGCCGATAAAAAGCTCAATACCTATGGTATGTTCTTCAAGTGTCTCTAGCATATCATATACAAACCTCCTTGAAACATTGAATAAAGTTGTCTTCTTCACAAATTAAAAATCAGTTTAGCTAATGGGATTTGATTATAGTGCTTTAGAAAGGAACACTTATATAGTCAGTTTCTAAACACAACGCCAAACGTCTCTAAGATGTGAGGTCACTCACGAACTGCAACATGTGATTCAAAATCTAACAATTTATTTAACAAATCGATCTTGCTGATATCGTTATTCTGGTTTATGTAGTTTGAAAAAAATTAAAGATGCATTCGACTTGGCTCATAGGCTGCCCGAGAAGTTTGTGAGCAACGTCTATGATAGAGTGTATTTATTAATGATGTTATTTTACATGTATATTACTCAACTGCTACTAAACAACTACCATTCCACTAGTGTATTTTCGGTGAATATTGAGCATGATCCTCATACATATCTGTAATCTTGAGCTAAGCTATTGTGCAAACTATAACACCTCGTATTTTAGGTCATTGTATGACATTATGTATTTCATAATTTATTTTTAGGGTTTTACGCGTTTACTCTTAAACCGTAAACTTTAAGTTAAATCGCGTAAACTGAAAATGATCATACAATGTAAACGGGCATTAAACGATTAAATGTTTACATCAAGCAAGTGTTATATGATTATTATGAGGATAATTAATGACTTTGTTCATTTTATTTTTATTGGCTACGTAAAATTCTTACGTTTCATAATAAAATACGTTTAGGCATACCCGGAAGTTCTAAAACCTAACTACGCCTAAACAAATACCCACGATTATACCCAATACTCAAAATACCATTCTGGGTGTTCAATAAATCCCAATTGGTGCGAATTATCAACGCACAAATCGAATCAAGGGATCAAGTGGTTGCGAACACAAGACAGAAGACGAAGAGAGAGTGCAACAAGCGCGGTTGCAAACCCTCAAGTCTGACTTTGAAATGCTACACATGAAGGAAGACGAAACAATCGACACCTTCACCACAAAACTAACGACGATAGTAAACAAAGCAGCAAGTCTAGGGCACACTATGGAAGATGAAATATTAGTACGCAAATTATTAAATGCTGTACCAGATAGGTATCTACAAATAGTTGCATCAATAGAACAATACTCAGACCTGAGTGAAATGACCTTAGAAGAAGCAATTGGTAGACTTAAAACCTACGAAGAAAGGATTAAGCACAAAAGCAAACAAGTGGACAATCAAGGAAGGGACCTATTGTTCACACGATATCAAGAACAAGGCAGAATGCGTGGTCATGGTGGATTCAACCAATCACAAGGCCAAGAAAATAATTTTAAGAAAGAAACACACAACAATTCAAATAAACTTACTCATGATAAGAGTAAGGTAATGTGTTTCAAATGCAAGGAATATGGGCATTTTGCAATAAGGATGTCCTTTAAAGAAAGTAAGAACAATCCAATCTCAACTGAAGAGACTTGGGCCACAATTACTCATGGACAATTATTGAAGAATCACAAATCAGGAATGGTAGGAAATTCCCATTCAAACTTCTGATCTTAACCAATATCAAACACACAAGGAGTTAGGCATGTGAAAGCTTGGATGGTGGTATAACAGTTGAACGCATGAATCAACCTGGAATCAAGGAAGATTATACACTCAAGAACTCAAATTTTAGTAGGTGGATGGAGTATAAACCAGAAAGACGATCAACCTGGACTCAAGGGAAGATCACAACAATGAAGTGGAAACAACCAGAAAAAAAAATGATTCAACAAGGAACACAATGAAGATCAAAGCAACAAAGGTGGAAATAAACAGAAGGAAGGAGATGATCTACCTGGATATAAGTCGATCACAAGCACTACAAGAAATCTACAAGAAATTAGATGGTGGTTTCAACAGAAGATGGATCAAGTAGAAGACTTAAATAGACCTTCCTTGCAGCGTTTGTGATTAGGCTGGGAAGAATGTTGGGCAAACAATCAACCGGATTAATCCCAAACCGCTAGTTTCACAAGTTTTTATGGCCATCTTGATATATCACAGGCCATCAGCTATACCTGGACGAGCTCCTAATGAGGTATTTATCCCAGTCATAGATCCCATCGGTTTATATCTTCATTTTGTTGATGATCAGCTGTCAGATTGATGCTAAAAATGGGATGGCGGCGTGGTCGGCCAATAAAAAGCTCAATACCTAATGCACATTATGGTATGTTCTTCAAGTGTCTCTAGCATATCATATACAAACCTCCTTGAAACATTGAATAAAGTTGTCTTCTTCACAAATTAAAAATCAGTTTAGCTAATGGGATTTGATTATAGTGCTTTAGAAAGGAACACTTATATAGTCAGTTTCTAAACGCAACGCCAAACGTCTCTAAGATGTGAGGTCACTCACGAACTGCAACATGTGATTCAAAATCTAACAATTTATTTAACAAATCGATCTTGCTGATATCGTTATTCTGGTTTATGTAGGTTGAAAAAAATTAAAGATGCATTCGACTTTATCAAATTAGGCTCATAGGCTGCCCGAGGAGTTTGTGAGCAACGTCTATGATAGAGTGTATTTATTAATGATGTTATTTTACATGTATATTACTCAACTGCTACTAAACAACTACCATTCCACTAGAAGTGTATTTTCGGTGAATATTGAGCATGATCCTCATACATATCTGTAATCTTGAGCTGAGCTATTGTGCAAACCCGCCCGTCGACGCCAATGGATAGTCGATAGGTCACATAAAATAAAAGAATCTAAGGGAAAACCGAGTCTGAGCTTTATGAACTTGAGGTACTTGCTCTATCTTATTTCATGTTTTTACAAGCAGATAATATTTTCTAGCAAGAGCTAACATTTTGGCAAACTAATTATATCACCAACTATTTTTTAGACGCACCTTTTACAATTGCATAAATGATTTTGGTTAATCCTATTATGATCTAAGCAAAGACAGTTGGAGATGGCCGGGACTTGAAGGTGGCAAGCAAACAACCCAATAGCGTGCCTGATTTAGTCATTTTAGTGAAACCACAAATAGGTTAAGGAAGAACTAATAAAGTAATGTATGATACACATTTGGTTTTGACTGATAATGACTTTTTCTTTTAGCAATATTGAGAGATTTTGATTTGTAAAATATAAGTTGGTGTGTATGTGACAAGTTGGGTTCGTTATATTATGTTACAGTCATGAGGTAACACAAACGTAAGTAAACAGTTTCCATTTCTTGATTGCCAACTAACCTTAACACACCAACTTATTAACCCAAATTGACAAAAAAAATAACGTCAAATAAATTATCAAAGCAAAAACATAATACACAAAAATTAGGAATTTGAAACCGTAATGACGGAATAGTGGCCAAACAAAACAAATAAACCAACACCTAACAAACAAAAAAACTAAACCGTTTTGATCCGTTTAAGTCAAATTGTACTCAACAATCGCAATTATGAACCAAAACTCACACAAACCATTTATTTAAAAAAACGGAAACAAACCCGCCCGTCGGGCGGGTTACATAACTAGTTATATTATAAACTAATTAGTAATAACATTGAATTAAATGGATTTACATGCATAAATAGAAATCATCCATAAAAATATATGTTTAGCATCATAGTTCACAGATAACACACCTTAATCCCCTGGATGCAATTGGTGGTAAGATGACCAACCTGAAAAAACATAAACATCCAAAGAAGATGACCAACCTACAAAAACATAAACCGCATACACAAAATCAAAAAAATAACACAGTTTCATTAGGGTTTTGAGAAAAGGAGGGTACTTTTTTTTGTAATATGATAAGCTCGTTAGCTTGATCATATAATGAGATAAAGTACGTAAAAGCCAAATGTGTAGGGATTTTTTGGATTGATATCTTATAAAATCAATTCCTAAATTATCTTTAAAAAAATATAAATTATATATCAAAAATTGAAGATTCTGTAGATTAGGAGAAATTTTTGGCAACCAAGATGACATGGCATTATGACGTGGCAAAAAATAGTCAAATGACTCCTGTTATACTAGTTACATAACCCGCCCGATGGGCGGGTTCACTTCACACATTTTTTTTAGAGAAAAGGTTTGTGTGAGTTTGGTTAAATAATTGCCAGTGTTGAGTCCGGTTGCCCATCTTGTTACATCTACGGCATAGGCTCATGTTTGGCATGAGTTGGACCGACGCCGACCTTGATAAAATATCTGACCAAAGAACGGATCAAAACGGTTCAGTTAGGTCCAGATTCGGTCAATATTGTGTCATTACATTTTTTAAACCCTTGCCTTCTTTCCATCATCATCTTGTTGCACACATTAATTCCCATTAGTTGACGTTATTTTTTCAACCATTATCTTCATTTCCATATGATCGTGAAGCTGCTCTTCCGGTGATTTGTTCCTATGAACATAAAAACCTTTAGTCAGAAAGGTATATGTTCAACAGGTGGGGCGGAGCTAGGATGTTTAGCTCGTTCCCCGTCCCGAACCAGATTAAACCCGTCACGTAACCCGATAATCATGCACCGCCCTGCCCAGTTAGTTCGGGTTTTGAGTTTCCCCGCCAGGATGGGTTTTTTTGCCGTCATTCAGCCAGTTGTTCAAAACTGTATGATGAGTATGACGTGACAATATATAAATAGCACCACAAAAGTGTAATCTTTTTTACCAAAGGTAAAATATATAAATTATCAAAAACTTGAAACAAATCACATTTTGAGTTCTCATGTAGCTTAAGACACTCCAAATGCTAGAGGCTATAAACGTGAACATACTAACCTATACTTCTGACATTATAGTCTATTTCAGCAAAACAAACTATACTACAGAAAAATCTTGTTAGCAGCCAGAAAGCAAAACTCCATTCCAAACAGAATGCTATGAACTTTTAGACTTTATCATACATGAGAAATGGTACCTTGTAATAAAGCACCAATTAATCAATACTAATTTGAGATTCCTTCATGAATAGGAAATCATTGCCTACAATAATAATATATCAGACTAAGACAGTAAGGTTTATTTTGGATTTTCACCGAAAATTGTAACCCGCAAAAGAAATTAAAAGGTCGTGTTCAGGATTTACCGTGGCTTTACGCAGTAGTCTTTATTCCAAATAAACTGTCTTATGACCATAAACCGCATCTACACAAGAACTCCGACGAGACCTAACTCATCAGCATCCTTGGCAACTTCCACCAAATCTGCTGTGATATTAAATCTGAGAGAAACAAAACAAAATCGCAAATGATGATTATTAACGATATAGATCTGAAAATTCATAAACATGATTATTTCAAGTACAAACCGATGCATGAAACCCCACGGTTCCTCACTTCCTCCCTTCGATGCTAATTCAAATTGTTCAATAGTGATTAGTGAAGCCAATGTTGCAATGTAACTCGAGATCAGAATAAGTACCACCAGTAACCATACAAACTCTACAAATTTTGACATATTACTTGACAACTTTTCTCCTACGCCACAATTACTTGTTGCGACATAGAATCAAATTTTGCTTTTGAAAGCTTTTCTAGTGTTTGAATGTAGTCATACAAACATCTGCATAATAGAAAAGATCCGGGCTGGATAGGTGCCATATGCCCCAATAGACTGCAAGTTCTCGATGAGTATTTTCCTTTGAATATAATAAACGTAATGCACATTAGAAACTAAGATCAGCTAAATTATAACTCAATTATTATTAAAGTTTTTGTACTTCAGATAACATTTCAGTTAGGGGATAAACACTTTGCTTATTGCTGGTGGGACATAGTCCATACTGTGATTGAAGCAACAACAAAACCTTTAACATTAACACTCACATCAGTAACAATGCATACCGCAACCCCCACATTAATGATACATGGATAATACACAGTTTTGCTATGTAACGTCAACTGTTGGGAAAAATATCACAATCGCACAAAGTTCAACAATGATATTTAAAAAAACGTAATGGGATATCAGGAAGTTAAAGAAGTAAGGTATGCTTGAGATTACCTGGTAGAACCCCACTGATTTCCACATTAGATTGACATTAATCCCGACAATCGTTGCGTGACAAACTTATTAATTTGTCACAAAAACTTTTTGTATGTGTATAAACATAAAAAAAAGTGTATATACA
>BQNB010046490.1:3019-43665 GCA_026074375.1 Tanacetum coccineum
GTCTATTTTTTTAGGACCGTGTACCTCAATAGCTTCTGGTAGCTTATCAGTGGCATCCTCTTCTTTTGTCTTCTTTTTTATAATTTGTTTGCTTTTCCATTGTTTCCTTCTTTTTACTTAAATGTGAATTCGAGTAGTTCTTGATCTCATTATCCGTTCTACCAGGTAGTCTTCCTGCAACATAAAAAATAAACTATTAAACAAACACATATTTAAGCGACTAATTCACATGCATGAAGAGAAACCATCTCATTATTGAGAATCACGTGATGAATTTAGTTCATTTTATTGTCAATTGCATCAGATAAGTAAAACAGATAAAAGGACTTCTTCAATCTTATCTTTCAGTGGGTTAGAGTAGTTATTAGGCTTTAATTTTTAGTATTCAAATAGTTTGTAGGTAAGATTCATATTGTTTCAGCTTAATTTGTTTTAAAAAGTTTATTAAGTCATCTGTTTTTGAGCTTAAATTTAGCTTTTTGTCTTTTCATTCAAAAACCAAAAAGCTAGGTAAAACTGCATAGGCAGCTTTTTCATTAAGCTGTTTCATCTAGCATTTGAGTTTTATAATACTTTTTAAGAAAAGATTTAGGTAGCTTATTAGTCAAATTTTAAAGTGGTATAAGTCAAAAGTCCATAAGGATCCTTTAGCTCATTGAAAAATAAGTTCAAAATTGCCTTACAAAAATAACATAAGTAGTTTTTTCATTGTGCTTTTTCAGTGCTTATTTGAATTTTAAAATGCTTTTTGTTTATTGTTTCAAGTAGCTTATAGGCTAGGCTTTAAGTAGGTATGAGTTAGATTATCATAAGGTTCCATTAGCTTATCTTAAATTAAGCCTAAAGTTTGCTTTCTGTCTGTTTAGTATGCAGTTTAGTATAAGTGCTTATTTGATTTTTCAAGCTTATGGCTTATCCATTTTACTTATTTCTAGTCTAGTTTAGCTTATTAGGTTAGATTTAAGATAGTGATAGCTTATTTAGTTCAGAGTCTAGCTTAATCAAGATTTCTAGCTTATTTAGTTGTGTTAAAAGTTAAAAAAAAGGTTAAGTGTGTCTTGTCTTAATTTTAAGCTGTTAACTAGTTTATTAGTGACTTTTAGAAAAGTTGTTTTCACAAAAATAGATTATTTTTATTTGCTTTACAACTTTGTTTTTTAGTTTTTTTTGCAAAAATAAAAAAAGGGGAAACCAAGGAAGTCGGGGGTGAGCAAGACTCGAACCCCCGACCTCAACCTAGTCTCACCCTTTATAAGCCTCAACACACACACCCCTCACCAACGTGCCCTTGGGACTTTTACGTCCAAGTTTGCACCATCAAACCGTTCTTTTACCCTATTTTTGAGTTTTAGTATTAATAAGCACTTCGAGTGCTTATTTGATTTTTCCTGGCTTATTCTTATCATAAGCTATTTTTAGAAATTTTTTAGGATTTTTAGCTTAAAGTTTAATATTTTTCGTGAATTAATTTTGTTAAAAACTTTAAAAAATCATAAAAAATAGAAAAATAATCAAAAAAATAATTTTCTTTTTTATAAAATTTTCTTTTATCATATTCTAGGTTTAGGTTGAAATTTACTTCCGTAGGGTTAATATTTTGAAAGTTCACTTTTTAAAGAACGGGATTCGATCCCCGTTCTTGTTTTCTTCATTTTTAAGCTTTAACCATTCTCGTTTTAGAATTTCCTTAGCATTTTCTTTTTAAATAGTCATTTAGGATTAGAAAAAGTTTAGAAAATCATTTAGGGATTAATTTTAGTATTCTTGCTTATTTGTCACGTTTTCTTTAATTACCGTTATTTGTTTTTAATTGCTTAGTCGTTAATTTTTCTTGCTTGTTTAAATTGTTTTTAATTGTAGATTTAGAAAATTAATCCAAAAAGTTTGAACCAATTCAAGTCATTGTCCAAATAACAAACGAGGTCTCAATTTCATAAGTCTTTGGGAAAACGACCCGGTAATCACTTACCGGTTAAACGTGTAGTATTTTTGTAAGATTTTTCCTACTACCTTTGTCCTCAAGGGTAGTTTTGGAATTTTCTATACTTTGGATATTATTACGTATATATAACTTTACACAACACCAAGTTTTTGGCGCCGCTGCCGGGGATTTGTGATTAAGATTCCTTCGTTTGCATTTGTCGATCGTGATTTGGAGAACCTTTCGTCTTCGAAAGTTACGCTTTTGAAAAAAATCAAAAATACAAAAAAAGTAAAAATATAAAAAGTAAAAAAATATTTTTCTTTTCTTTTTAGTATATGTAGAAGTTAAATAAATACAAAAATACAAAAATATTTGCTCTTCCGGATTTTTCGATTTTTATTTTGTTCTCTTAATTACTAAAATACACATCAATTTAATTCTCTTACTAGAGAATTTGTGAATATTCCATCAATAAGTTCCCGAACTTAAGATTCAAAAATTTACCGTCTTGTGTCACTTACGAAAAAGGCGCACCTCTTTTGTGAAATAAGCTATTAGGAGGGTTGTTCCACGGAACTACGACCCGAAGGGACAAACGTTTTTAAGGAGATTCGCTCCCACTACGTCCCCCGTTTGCAAATTTTACTTAAGGGAGTTACCCTAAGTTTGTTGATTATTCGGTAAACAAAAAAATATTTTCTATTCTCATTTCTTTTATCATTTTTTTGTTTGCTTAGTGCATGCGCACTAGAAATTCTAATTTTCCAAATAATTTGAACGTAAGCATTCCGAGACGTCGAAATAGAGGACGTGCTCCAAACGTAGTCGAACCCGAGCTTCGTACTATCGTTGAAGTTGCACCAATGGCGGAACGTACCATGGAAGAGCTACTCCATGCACCCACGGAAGGGTATGGAGAAGCTATCGTTTTAACGGAAATTAATGCGGATCATTTTGAGATTAAAACAAATTTGTTACAACTAGTTCAAACTAACCCGTTTCACGGATATGAGAGGGAAAATCCCCACGCTCATCAATAGTTTCAAAAGGATTACCTCGACTTTACGATTTAGGGATGTGCCGAATGATGTTATTAAGCTTATGATGTTTCCATACTCACTCGTGGGGAACGCTAGATTGTGGTACGAGAAAGAACCACCTAATTCTATCTTAACTTAGGAGGATCTCGTAACCAAATTTGTGAATCAATTTTTCCCTCCTTCAAAAATCACTCACTTAAAGAATGAAATTTCTCGTTTTACACAAAAATTCAAGGAAACTTTTAGTGAAGTGATTATTAACTTTTCAAACTATATATATAATATATATAATAAAATATATATAATCTAAAAAACTACAATAATCAATAAAACCGAGAAGTAGTATAGAATGTTCCCGGGTCGTTTATCCCCAACGAGGCTGGACTGGAGAATCGATACAGTCGGAAGATTGGAGTTTGAATGAGAGAAATGATTTGAGAGTGTGGAAAGCTAAGTTAAACAATAACAAATAAAAACGATTAAGAAAAACCTAAAAATTATGAAATTAAGCTGAAAAACGAGAGCACGAATCCCGAACAAAGGGTCCAAAACCTAAAATCTAAATTTTGAATTTAACCCTTTAGAACAAATTTTAAAGCTATTAGATTCTAAATGACAAATAACGAAGTTTAAAAAAACTAGACTGAAAAAGGAGGTCGTTTGACCCAAATCGAGTCAAGACAAAAACCGTACCGAGCCCCGTTCTTTAAAAGTCAAACAGTTACAAAAAGACCCTACGAAATTTTTGCATTTTTCTACATATATATGACTAAAGAAAATTTTCTAAAAAAGAAAAATATTTTTTTGATAATTTTTGTATTTTTTATGAATTTTTAAAACTTTTTACGAAATTAAATTGTAAAAAATACTAAACTATTTTTAAAAATTCTGAAAATTTTTCCTAAAATACTAGACCTAAAATCCTACCTAAGAAAAATAAGAAGCCCAAAGTTCGGCTTATAAATAAGCCGAAAATAAGCTGGAAACAGCTTATAGCTTTAAAGGTGAAAAAGGGGTTAAATACTAAACCCCTTGGGACTCTAACGTAGAAGTCCCAAGGGCGCAGCGGTAACACTTGTTATAAAAGAGAGGTGTATTGAGGGTAGAGGCCCGGGTTCGAGTCTTGCTCACCCGGGTCACCCCTTATCTCCTCTCTTTTTTTTTCAAAAACTTTTCAAACAAACTTGTTAAGCTCCTTGAGCTTAACAATTTTTATAACTACAACTTTTTTAGAAAAGCTAAGAATAAGCTGAAAAAGGGCTTTTTTGGTGGGCAGTTTGCTTAAATAAGCTTAAGGCAAAAAGGGCTAAATCTTTTGAACTTTTTGGACTAATAAGCTAAACTTTGAACTAATAAGCTGAAAGAAACTATGTATCCTAACCTAAATAAGCACTAGAAATTAAAATGTAGCAACTAAATAAGCTGAAAAGGGCTTAAACTAGACAGAAAGACTAAATAAGCTTAAGGCTTAAATGGCTAAATCTATTTGGCTGTTAACACTCTATAAGCAAGCAAAGTAAGAAAATAAGCAAACCAATTCAACATACCATCATAGTGAACTACTAGGAACAATAATAAGCAAATGGAATAAGCTCAATAAGCCAAAAATTGGCTTAATACCCTCAGCAGTACTAACTTAAGAGTTAGTACTGCTAGAGTAAATTCTAAGCCTAGGACACAATTTGGGCTTAAAAATAAGCAACAAATATGGCTTCTTAAGGTCTGAAACAAAGGGGACTTATCAAAGAGCTTATTGGCTTTTTAGAAAAGCCAAAAGCTAGGGCTGAGGCCCCCTAATAAGCTAGGACAGAATGCCTAAAAACGACCCCTTAGCACCAGGGCACTTTTTTGACAGATTTGAAAATAAGCTTTAAAAAGCTCAAAATAAGCTAAAACTTACCCTAATAAGCACAAATAAGTAAAATGCAAGCAAAAAGGGCAACTAAATAAGCTGAAAACAGCTTAAAAGCTTATTGGCCAAAAACTTAAGGTTTTTGGCCAAATGAGCTGTTAAGCTCAAATAAGCTTAAAATAAGCTGAGAAAAGCTAAAACAAACTTAAACATAACTAATAAGCTCAAATCAACACAAATAAGCATAATAGACACGGAAAATAGCTAAATAAGCTAAATAAGAAAAATGGCATAAATAACCAACTGCAGCCCTTAGATTTCTTTAACAAGCTTAAAAATAAAGCCTTAAGATGGAACACTTTAGAGCTTATGCTTATACCATTGAATAGAGGGTAAGGGCGGCCAAAAAGCTTTCAGGACAGCTTTTGAAAAGTTTTGAAAGAGAATAAGCCTTAAAATAAGCTTGGAAAAAGCCTATTATGTTAGTGCTTGATGTGTTAAAACAGCATAACACTATGTGTAGATGGCTTTTTGATGCTTAAAAATAAGTGCTTATTTGAATTCAAAAGCTCAAGTTTGAGTTTCTGAAACGAGACTTAAAATGCGATTTAACGAAAATGCTTTTGGTTTGGATTTGATAAAAATAATAAGACTGGGGAAAAAAGTTATCAAATGGCTGCTTGTGCACAGGGCATAACATTAGCAAATAGGCTGTTTTTTGACCCATTTGCACAATTGGGTCTATTCAGCTTTTAAACAAAAGGTCAAATGCATTTTAGCACTCAAATGGGTATGCAACAAGGCTAAAGTGGTTTGGCCAAAGCTTAAGCTAATTAAGCAAAAAATACTGTCCATAAAATGGTGATTTGGACAGGTTAAGCTTTATTAACTTGCAAAAGTGGTTTTTAAAACTAAAAAGCTGGAAATTAAGCTTAATCTAACACTAAATTGGCTAAACAAAGTTGATCATATAACCCATTTGGGTTATTAAGCACTTTTGACCCACTTTGGGTCTTAAACCAAACACCCCTTTAAGATAGCTTAAGAGGTTGTTTAAGCTTAATAAGGGTGAATTAAGCTATGAATTTCAAAGACAGTAACTAAAACATGCATAAAGACATAAATAAGCAAAATCAATATGAATAAGACTGAAATAAGCTGATAAAGAAAATGACAGTTTATGAGCTAATTGTGACTAAAAATGAGAAAAACTTACACAATGAAATTTAAACTTATAACACCTATATTTTAAGCACTAAATAACAATAATAAGCATAATTAAGCATACCCAAAAGAAAAATAAGCACTAATAAGCTGTAAATAAGCTGATGCTAAAAATAGGCTAAAAATGGAAATTGAGAACTTCCAGCCATTTTGCTTAACAAGGCAAATAAGCTTTTGGAAAGTGAATCTTCAAGCTCCAGTCTTATAGAAATAGCTGTATTGTCCAAAGCCCTCCAAGTTTGGCTTATCATCCAAAATAACAAGCTGTGGTAATTTTGAGTGAGATTCAAGTCCAAGTCCAATTTTTTTACCCCTTTTCACTTTTTCTAAATGAATAATAGCTTATAAAATAAAGCTGATTTAAGAGCTTTTTGATTACCAATAAAGGTAATTAAGCACTTAATTATGAAACTAAAACGGCTTTTTAAATTTAAAACTTCAATACTTCTTTATGATAAGAAAAGTGCATAAAGCTTACAATAAGCTATAAATAAGCTGAAATAAAGATAACAAAGACTTAATTGAAAATTACTTAAGCTATTCTATTCTATGATATCATTCGGCTAATACAAAGGGTCTATTTATACTACATCTTTGTCCTCAGCTCTTCTCTCTTGTGTTTCTTCTGTGAGAGGCTTCAAAACCATGATCTTAACCATTGATGAGCATTGTGCTTCTTTGAATTAATCCCCACCATTGATTCGGCTGAATTTCATAGAAAAAGGTGGGATTGCCAACATGGCAAGGCATTATTTTTGGTGGGAAAGATAGTGGAGGAGGGGGAAGATGTTTACCCATGGAGGGGATGAAGATTTAAGGATAAAAAAGGGGCAAAGAAGCCGTGACCTTGTGTCCTGTGTTTAGGCGGGAAAAGGTGTTATAAAAAGTGACAGGGTAAAGGTTTGGATAGATGGCAAAATTGGTCCCTCAACCTGTTTATTATAATTGCAAAGAAAGTCCTTATGGTGATACAACTTTGGGGAGTTGGCAAAAGTGTCCCCTGAGGGTGTATGGTGTAATTACACCACACGTCCTTGAGTGGTATAAGTATGAGGGTTTTGGCAGAAATGCCCCCTCAACTTATATTAGGTCATTACAAAGTCGGTCCTTGTGTTAATACAAGTATGGGGGTTTGGCAGTTTTGCCCCCTCTACTTGTATTTTAAGTAATTTGCAAATTCAGCCCTTGTAGTCTTTGTTTCCTTTGTATTATAACTTTGGGAATTGGCAATTACAGTCCCTTTAGTTATATTTCTTCTGATTTTGACTTCCTCTTGACTTTGACTTTGTCGGGGTTGACTTTGACTTTGACTGTTTGACTTTTCTGTTGACTTTTTGACTTGATTGGCTTTTTGGCTTCGTCTTTTCACACTTTTCCATTCCGTGCCCAGTTTTGTCGTTTTTGGCTTTGTTTTTCGTCCTTTTGTGAATATCAGTTTCCTGCACAACACAAATGCAAAACAAACATATATTTGGCAATTTCTGTCTGTTTTTGGTCTTTTAAGCTCGTTTTATTGGGTATAAAATATGTGTAATTAAGCACATATTAAAATCCCCCATACTAAGATATTGCCGTGTCCTCACGCAATGTTATGAAGTAAACATTTACGAAAACTACGAATCTCGATCCCCCTTGACTAATAACCTCGAAAAGTAGCTAAGTGTTCGTCAAGGGAAATAAAGAATCAATAGCTTCGACAAGTCCCGTTTTCACCATTTTTTATCTATACACTAACTATCCCTAATATTTTTGGATTTTCCTTTTTCTTTTCTCGACTACCTGTTTGACTTCCTTTATTATATCAACATTGGGATCATAGAATGAGAAGCGCCCATAGAATGATCTACGGATGTCTGAATGGATAAATTCATCGTCCCCGATTTTTCACTAGTTCCAAACCAAGCAATTAAACAAGATCATTTGTCAATATAAGTCTAAATGTTAGGCACTCATACTTATGACTTGTGAACTTTTAACTCCCAACATGAATATATGATTTAAATGTGTGTACTCATTTCAACTCAACCATAGATCAACTTATTTCCGTAGTCGTAATTCAAGATGAATCATGACTCAAAGCAACAACTTATTAGGTCCTTGTAACTTGATTTTAAAGAACGAAATTTTAACTGTAGAACTTTTTGCAACATCTTCATCATTATAATCATAAGTTCTTAAAGCTAGGAATGCGTTGCTTAGTTTGAACACCTACCTAGGCCTCGCTCCCTAGTAGGATATCACAACCAACGACCGATGTTCTTAGTTTGAAAACCCACCCCGTTGCTAGCGTAGTGGGAAATCACATCAACACCTTCTTCCTAAAATGGCTAAGGATAGGTGTCTTAGTTTGAACCCTCACCTAGACCTCGCTTCCTGGTGAGATATCACAACACACCAAATCCCTAGAAGTAAAGATGTCTTAGTTTGAACCCCCACCTCGTGGTTAGCGGAGTGGGATATCACGACACATCTTTTACTTGTTCCATATAATCAAATGTATGCTTCATTGCTTATTTCAATAAAATATTCATGCATTTTTGCATTCATATTTCATTCATGCTTCTTTGGCATTTTACTTTCAAATTACTAAGAACAGAAAAATCTCGCTTTAAAGAATCAAGTTACAAATTTGAAGCTTTTTCTAAAAACATTGATTGACTTAGTTGAATTGAAATGAGCATGTATGATTAGGTGGATTAGAAGCTAATGGGAGAAAAAGCCACAAGTTACTCATATAAGTTTTAGAAGACTCTTGCTCAGCGCATAAACTTATATTTAACTATATCACTTCTTGTTCTTCACCTTATTAAAATTCGAACGATAGAATTTGTGAAAGCTTAGCCTACAAGCGATAAGTTAAGGAACTAGCTAGGGCTCAACGCACCCGATCGAGTCAAAAATTATTCTCATTCTACCCATTAGGAAAGTCAAAACTATGACAAAACAAAATTTTTTTTTTTTTGCAAAAATTTGGTGGTAAAAACGGGATTACGTGATAACAACGACTGCAGGCAAAAATCAAATCGAAGATCCCCCCCATACTAGAACTAAACATCGTCCTCGATGTTTTAAAGGGGTACCTACGTAAATCTAAGGCCGTTTATTAAGTGTGCCAAAAGGATAAAACGTTAGTGATAGATTTGGATTCTGATTCCCAAAATGAAGTGAGGCTGTGTAACTCTTGTGATTAAAATTTATTTATATTTTTGTTTTTTTTTATAAACTGCGAGCACGAGAGTCTTCACAATCCGGGAAATCCTGGACATACAACACAAAACACACAAAACACGGACAAAACATGGGTAATGGAAGATGTAAGCCTCCTCACACAAAAACACTTATTTATTACTACTACTGATAAGCATGGGGTGCCTCCCACGAAGCGCTTGTTTAAGGTCGCTATGCTTGACCCGTCCCCAAATTTATTGGTCCATGGGGAACGTCTGGAGATCCGGGACTACCAATTGTGGTACGTCCCCTCCAAAGTAGTGCTTCAAACGATGACCATTCACTTTGAAATTTGGCCCAGAGTTTTGGGATAACTCGACAGTGCCATATGGAAAAACTTGGGTTACAGTGAATGGTCCACTCCAGCGGGTTTTAAGCTTGCCTGAGAAAATCTTTAATCTAGAGTTAAAGAGGAGGACTCGATCACCGACGTTGAAAACGCGATTTTTGATCTTGGAGTCATGAATTCTCTTTGTTTTCTCCTTGTAAATCAAAGAATTTTCATAAGCATGATCACGAAGTTCATTAAGTTCGTTGAGCTGAACTTTTCTGTGATCACCCGCGGTTTTGATATCAAAGTTTGTATGCTTAAGGGCCCAGTAAGCTTTGTGCTCCAACTCAATCGATAGATGACATGCCTTTCCATAAACAAGTTTGTACGGAGTGCACCCGATGGGTGTTTTGTAAGCTGTATGGAAGGCCCAGAGAGCGCCATCTAGTTTATCCGACCAAGAGGCACGATTTTCGCCTATGGTCCTTTCAAGAATTCTTTTCAAACCACGATTGGATACCTTAACTTATCCACTTGTTTGTGGATGATACGCGGTGGAGAGACGATGAGTGACTCCGTACTTAAGCATGACTTTTGAAAACTGGTCATTGCAAAAATGGGTTCCGCGATCACTTATGATTGCACGAGGGGCACCAAATCTGGAGAAGAGAGTCTTAAGGAATTTGCAAACAACTCGGGCATCATTGGTGGGGAGCGCTTTTGCTTCAACCCATTTTGACAAGTAATCGACTGCCACGAGTATATATTTGTTCCCTCTTGAAGACGGGAACGGCCCCATAAAATTCACTGCCAACTTTCAAGGATTTGCACCCCCCCCCCCCCCCAACTTGGATAGAGTTTTGTGGCATCTCATCACGTTGCGAAATTTTGCCTTGACGTTGACAAATGTCGCATCGGGTGACAAAGTCATGGGCATCCTTGTAGATCGTGGGCCAATAAAATCCTGAATCAAAGATCTTTTTAGCGGTGTAATTGGCACCGTAGTGTCCCCCGGTGGGTCCACTGTGGCAAGCTTTAAGAATGTCAAAAGCTTCTTGCCCCGAAACACAACGCCTAATTACTTGGTCTGCACAGATCTTGAATAGAAAGGGGTCGTCCCAGAAGTAATGTTTGACATCCTTGAAAAACTTGTTTTTCTGTTGGGACGACATTCCCTTGACGATGAAGTTCCCCGCATGGTAGTTTGCGAAATCTGCAAACCATGGGGTACTATCATCACGAAGAGCAACCGATCCAAGAGTCTCGAGTGGAAATGTTTCAGTGATTTCTTTGTTCTCGAACTCATTTTGGTGAGGGTTCTCAAGTCTGGAGAGATGATCGGCGGCAAGATTTTCTGCTCCTTTTTTGTCTCGTATTTCAATATCGAATTCTTGGAGCAAAAGGATCCACCGCATTAGTCTTGCCTTAGCATCCTTTTTAGCAAAGAGATATTTTATAGCAGAATGATCGGTATACACTATGCTCTTGGACAAAACGAGATATGACCGGAATTTCTCAAAAGCGTACACTACGGCAAGTAATTCTTTTTCGGTCGTAGTGTAGTGTGCTTGAGCTTCGGACATTGTCTTGCTGGCATAGTGAATTGGTTGGAAATGCTTGTTCTTTCGTTGCCCTAGGACTGCCCCAATTGCAAAGTCGCTTGCATCACACATGAGTTCGAAGGGCAAGTCCCAGTCGGGAGCAATCAAAATTGGAGCCTCGGTCAATTTTCTTTTAAGTGTATTAAAGGATTCGATACAACTCTTCCGAGAGAAAATGGAGTCTGCTTTTTAAGCAGTGGGTCATTGGGAGGGCAAATTTTCTAAAAGTCTTGTATGAAACGTCGTAAAAACCCCGGCATGCCCAAGAAAACTACGGACACCTTTCACAGTAGTCGGGTGAGGGAGCTTGGCTATAACTTCAACTTTAGCACGATCGACCTCAATTCCCGACTTAGAAATTTTGTGTCCAAGAACAATGCCTTCTTTAACCATAAAATGGCTTTTCTCCCAATTTAGGGATAAATTGGTGTCTTCACACCGTTTTAACATTTTTTCCAAATGGGATAGGCATGTAGAGAAAGAATCTCCGAAGACCGAGAAGTCATCCATGAACACTTCCATTGTCTTTTCGATCATGTCATGGAAGATTGCCATCATACATCGTTGAAACGTGCCAGGTGCATTGCATAGCCCAAAAGGCATGCGGCGATAGGCGAATGTTCCGTATGGGCAAGTAAAAGTTGTCTTCTCTTGATCCTTCGGGTCAATGGGAATCTGAAAATAACCCGAGAAGCCATCGAGGAAACAATAGTATTGGTTTCCCGCGAGTCTTTCGAGCATTTGATCCATGAAGGGCTTTGGAAAATTGATCTTTTCGGGTGGCTTCATTCAACTTTCTATAGTCAATGCACACTCTCCACCCCGTGACCAATCGAGTTGGTATCAAATCATTATCATCATTCTTGACGACGGTTATACCACCCTTCTTTGGTACACAATGTATCGGGCTTACCCATGGACTGTCAGAGATCGGATAAATTAATCCGGCGTCAAGGAGTTTTTCAACCTCTTTTTTGATGACGTCATGGATCTTTGGGTTTACCCGTCTTTGACCTGAAACCGTTGGTTCGTGGTCCTCTTCATAAGGATTTGTGAGTACAACTTCTGGATCAACACCTTGATATCTGAGAGTTCAAGGATGGGTCGCTTGTGGGACTTTAGAACCTTGATAAGAGCTGCCTTTTCCTCATCCTTTAAATCTTTTCAATTATACTGGCAAACTTGTCGTCGGCTTCTAGAATGCGTATTCTACATGAGGTGGCATGTCCTTGAGTCAACTCGGGGAGGTCATCAAATGATGATTTAGCTTCAACAACTTTAAGTTCTTCCCGGATTCCGGGTGAATTTCTTTTGATTCGGAAGAGGAGGTAACGGTTCACTATTGAGAAGGTTTCTTAGAATAAGAATGTCACCTTCCAGATCTATAGTAAGTAGCATCAATATCGGTGAAATTGGCTCTCATCGACAGCTATAAAAGCATTTGCTTCTTCAAGAAGGAGAAAAATCTCATCTCCAAAGGAGATAGTGTTGGTGAAGGGGAATTTGAAACAATTGGATCGTAATCTGGAGAAGGATTTCCGTATGCAACAGAATCAGAAAAACCTAGAACTTCTTGCGAGTATTCTTCACATGCCAATTCAATGACGTCGATTTGGTTTGCCGTCATATGATTGTAATTGGCCGTGTATCTCGAAGTTTGGTCCAGATTGAAGGTGATGGCCTCTTTGCCAACACGAAGGGTTATTTCACCTTTGTAAACATCTATTAATGCACGACTGGTCTTTAAGAAACTTCTCCCGAGGATTAAAGGTACTCGAGGGTCTTGCTCAAAATCAACGACCATAAAATCTGCCGGAAACTGGAACTTTCCCACCATTAGACGGACATCTTTAGCAATACCGATTGGTTCAGTGATTGAACGATCTTGTACGTTTCAGCGTTGCAAGTCGGGCGTTAGTTCGGGAAGAGAGAGTCTTTCCAGACGGCAAATATGCATAAGGATAATGCTGGGGGGGGTGGGATTGCGCCAAGAGCGGCCAGGCGTTGCCACGTATTAATCAGAAATACACTGGAAATGAGAAATCGGGCCCAGGGGTATCTCCAGGTTTTAGGTAACTTGTTTAGGATGGACTGTGAGCAATTCTCGTTTAATGGTAGTTCTAGCTTTTCACTCAACTTCTCTTGTTTTCGTGTAAGTTTTTAGAGTCGAAGCAAATATTATTTTTTTTGGGCATAAGGGTCAAGGCATCCGTAAAGCTAAATTTTGAAACTCAATCTCTAAAGATTTCGATAGATTTATAAATTTGATCGTTAGCTTTTTGTACGGCGCCTTTCATCATTTCTTCTTGAAGAATGGAATTGATGTTCGTTGGTTAGGCATTGGAGCACTAACGGGATCAACAACGGGCTCGGAAGTTGGATTTTGAGATTGGACTTGAATAACCGGAGGTTGGACGTCTTCGGTGCTTCCGTTATTAGTAGGAAGCATCGTGCCCTTTGTAACCTCGGTATCACGATTCATCACTTTCGGAGGAGAAGATGAAGTAGAAGGACGAGGGTCCTTGATATTGCAACACCTCTTCGGGTGGTGATACCTTTTCAAATCTTCCTGCGGGTTGGTAAATGGTGGTTACCTGGGAGGAGTTTCCGAACCTGAAGTAGAGGCGGTTTTTATTTTGTTAAAGGTACTTAGAATACTTTCAAGCGCTGATTCGAAGTAGCCAGTTGTTCAATTGGTTTTGCAGGGTTTTGCCCCTGGTTTTGCACATTCCTCATAACCGCATCATTAGCCTTTACGTAGCTATCAAAATCGGTCTTAGACACACCTTGTGTTTGAGGAGCGGGAGCTTGGTAAACAGGAGCTTGATTAACCTGGGGTTGATAAATTGGTCCTTGACTGAAATTATTTTTTTTTTTTTTTAAAAAAAACCCCCCCCGATTGTGGTTATTAATTGTTCCCCCGATTTTGGTTGAAATTGATCCCCCGATTTTGGTTGTTTTGATGGTTTTGCATAGGAGGAAAACCGGGAGGTCGAATTTGGTTTGCAACCATTGGAGGTCGGGCATCTCGGATACTTCCTTGATTAAAATTAGCCGCAGCGCTGCGAGACGTAAGCTTGAATGTTGTCATGATAAAACATACCATCGGTTGCGGGACACTTTGATATGAATGGCTCCACCGCAAGTCACACAACTTTCCTCGATCGCTTTTACGGACGCGGGAGTTTGGTGAGCGGGAGCTTGGGATTGATTTTTCTTATCAAGGAGTAAAGCTTTAACCATATCTTTGAGTTCGGAGACATCGGGAGAGATTCCGGAGGTGGAAGTGCTTGTACTTACTTTAGCAACAACGGGTTTGCTTCGTGAATTACGAACTTTGGATTTGCTCTCGATGATTTTTAGACATTCTCGGGCATTTTTATCAAAAGTTACACTGCGGGGAATTCAAATGAATCTTGATCATTTGAGTTCTGGGCATTATAGAATGTTATCGAGTTGATGCAATTCTGTAAACCCATGATGCGGCTGCCCTAAGGAAGATATGATTCGGTCCCATGCTTATAAAACGATTCGTCAAATCTTTGGTGAATCCTCGTGATTTCAATTATCTAAGTTTGTCTTTCTCGAAGGAGGAAATAATTTGTTAATGATTTGAACAAGTCATCCAAGTAAGAATCGATCGAGGGGTTCTTTGTCAAGCAAATCCGGGCTGCTCACTCGAGGTAAAATGGATAAAAGCATAAGCTTAACCGACTTACTCGGGACGTTCGGGACATTATCGTAGACAGTGATTCTTTGTTGAAATATGGATGTGAGCATGTGGGTCTTCTTTATCTATGTCATAATTTGCTTGTTTTGAAACAGAATTAAGTAGGACCATCTTGATCTCAGAGTGTTTGCGTTGATTCAGGAACAAACACGATCGATCCTGTAACCATTGGTGGGTGCTTCGAAGCAATTGAGCCATAGTACGATTATCGTCCATCGTAACTATGGGAGGATTGAAAGTTTCTTGATTGTTATTGGTTTCTCAAGATTTGGTGATTCAACAGAAGTTTGTCGGACTTGTGGTTGTATGAGTCTACGGGCTTGGAGAACTGGTGCGCATGCACAAATTAGAAAATTTAAAAGAAAATATACACTAATCTTTTTTGGTTTTTCAATGATTTATTCACATGCTTTTAATCGGACACTGAGATAAGTCAATTCCATAAATAATCTATTACTTAACGGTAGCTCTCAATAAAGATTAAATGCCAGGTGAGCGGTGGCGTTAGGAATAGCTGCGTAGCTTATTTCTCCCTTTCGGGTCGTTGTTCTCGGAAACAACCTCCTTATTAACCACTTTTAGTTTGTTTAACTTTCATGTTGAGCCGTCGTTGTATAGACCAAATGGCAAGTTTTTGAATCTTTTGTTCGAGTTGGGAACCAACAAGTTCACCGGAAGTTATTATGATAATACCTCAATTGAGAATATTATATTTGGTATTTTTACCAATTGTGATTTTAATTCTTTGTTATGGACAATGTTTTAGGTTTTTGGTTTTTTCTTTTGTTTTTATATGATAATTATACTAAAAGAAAAAAAAATTTGTATTTTTTTATGTTTTTTATAAAAGAAAATATTCACAGATTCAAACAAAAATTGTCAAACGTAACGAAAAACGATTTCACAGCCTCCCCGGCAGCGGCACCAAAAATTGATTAGTTTCAAACTACACCTCTTTTATTTTATATATATATTAAATAAGATAATATAGTATATATAGTGCTAAGAATATCTAAAAACACAATCAATGAAACCGGGAAGTAGTATAGAATGTTCCCGGGTCGTTTATCCCCAACGAGGCTGGACTGGAGAATCGATACAGTCGGAAGATTGGAGTTTGAATGAGAGAAATGATTTGAGAGTGTGAAAAGCTAAGTTAAACAATAACAAACAAAAACGATTAAGAAAAACCTAAAAATTATGAAATTAAGCTGAAAAACGAGAGCACGAATCCCGAACAAGGGGTCAAAAACCTAAAATCTTCAAAATTTAACCCTACGAAGAAATTTCTACTTCTAAAATATCTAGGGAATAATAACGAAGGAATGAAAAAGGGGACAAGATGAAAACGGACGGTCGTTGGACCCCAAAAACGAGTCAAGACAACATCGTACTCGAAGGGGGGGGGGGGGGGGGGGGGGGGGGGGGGGGGGGGGGGGGGGGGGGGGGCCGTTCTTTAAAAAACAAAAGTTTGAAAATTTAACCCTACGAAAGTTTTTATATTTTTCCTACAAAATATATGATTAAAGAAAATTTTCTAAAAAAGAAAAATATTTTTTTGATAATTTTTATATTTTTTATGAATTTTTAAAACTTATAACGAAATTAAATTATAAAAAATACTAAACTATTTTTAAAAAATTTCCGAAAAATTTTCCTAATACTAGACTAAATCCTACCTAAGAAAAATAAGAAGCCCAAAGTTCGGCTTATAAATAAGCCGAAAATAAGCTGGAAACAGCTTATAGCTTTAAAGGTGAAAAAGGGGTTAAATACTAAACCCCTTGGGACTCTAACGTAGAAGTCCCAAGGGCGCAGCGGTAACACTTGTTATAAAAGAGAGGTGTATTGAGGGTAGAGGCCCGGGTTCGAGTCTTGCTCACCCGGGTCACCCCTTATCTCCTCTCTTTTTTTTTGAAAACTTTTTAAAGCAAACTTGTTAAGCTCCTTGAGCTTAACAATTTTATAACTACAAACTTTTTTGAAGCTAAGAATAAGCTGAAAAAAGGGATTTTTTGGTGGTGCAGTTTGCTATATATAAGCTTAGGCAAAAAAGGCTAAATCTTTTTGAAAACTTTTTGGACTAATAAGCTAACTTTGACTAATAAGCTGAAAGAAATATGATCCTAACCTAAATTAAGCACTTGAAGTTAAAATTGTAGCAACTAATTAAGCTGAAAAAGGGCTTAAAAAACTAGACAGAAAGGACTAAATAAGTTAAGGCTTAAATGGTAAATCTATTTTGGCTGTTTTCCACTCTTTAAGCAAGCAAAAGTAAGTAAAATAGCAAAACCAATTCAACATACCATCATAATGAACTACTAGGAACAATAATAAGCAAATGGAATGAGCTTAATAAGCCAAAAATTAGCTTAAACCCTCAGCAGTACTAACTTAAGAGTTAGTACTGCTAGAGTAAATTCTAAGCCTAGGACACAATTTGGGCTTAAAAATAAGCAACAAATATGGCTTTTTTTTTACAAACTTGTTAATAAGCTAAAAACTAGCAACTTTAAAAAAAGCAACTTTTTTAGTTCTCAAAAATAAGCTCTAAAACGAGCTTATAAGCTAACAGTAGCTTAAAACACTTATCACTCTATTTTTTTTACTTTTTGACTCAATAAGCTGTGAAATAAGCTCGAATAAGCTAAAACTTACCCTAATAAGCACAAATAAGTAAAATGCAGGCAAAAAGGGCAACTAAATAAGCTGAAAACAGCTTAAAAGCTTATTGGCCAAAAACTTAAGGTTTTTGGCCAAATGAGCAGTTAAGCTCAAATAAGCTTAAAATAAGCTGAGAAAAGCTAAAACAAACTTAAACATAACTAATAAGCTCAAATAAACACAAATAAGCTAAAAAGACAGGCAAATAAGCTAAATAAGCTAAAATAAGAAAAATGGCTAAATAACCAAACTGCAGCCCTTAGATAGCTTTTTCAAGCTTAAAAATAAGCCTTAAGATGAAACTTTTAGAGCTTATGGCTTATACCATTGAAAAGAGTGGCCAAAAAGCTTTCAGGAACAGCTTTTGAAAAGTATTTTGAAAGAGAAATAAGCCCTTAAATAAGCTTGGAAAAAGCCTACTTATGCTTAGTGCTTGCTGTGTAAAACAGCATACACTAAGTGTAGATGGCTTTTTGAAGCTTAAAAATAAGTGCTTATTTGAATTCCAAAAAGCTCAAAGTTTGAATTTCTAAAAACTAGGCTTAAAAAGCTTTAAGAAAATGCTTTTGGTTTGGATTTTGAAAAACTAATAAGCTGGGAAAAAGCTTATCAAAGTGGCTGCTTGTGCACAGGGCAAAACACTTAGCAAAATAGGCTGTTTTTGACCCATTTGCACAATTGGGTCAATGCAGCTTCAAAACAAAAAGTCAAATGCATTTTAACACTCAAAAGGAGTATGCAAAAAGGCTCAAAGTGGCTTTTGGCCAAAGCTTAAGCAATAAGCAAAAGCTACTGTCCAAAAATGGTGATTTTGGACAGTAAGCTTTATAAACTTGCAAAAGTGATTTTTAAAACTAAAAAGCTGGAAATTAAGCTTAATCTAACACTAAATTGGCTAAACAAAGTTGACCATATAACCCATTTGGGTTATTAAGCACTTTTGACCCACTTTGGGTCTTAAACCAAACACCCCTTTAAGACAGCTTAAGAGGCTGTTTAAGCTTAATAAGGGTGAATTAAGCTATGAATTTCAAAGACAGTAACTAAAACATGCATAAAAGACATAAATAAGCAAAAATCAATAATGAATAAGCACTGAAATAAGCTAATAAAGAAAATGACAGTTTATGAGCTATTTGTGACTAAAAATGAGAAAAACTTGCACAATGAAATTTAAACTTATAACACCTATATTTTAAGCACTAAATAACAATAATAAGCATAATTAAGCATACCCAAAAGAAAAATAAGCACTAATAAGCTGTAAATAAGCTAATGCTAAAAATAAGCTAAAAATGGAAATTGAGAACTTACCAAGCCCTTTGCTCTAAACAAGGGCAAATAAGCTTTTGAAAGCTGAATCTACAAGCTCCAGCTTATTAGAAATAAGTTGGTATAGTCCATAAGACATCCAAGTTTGGCTTATCATCCAAAATAACAAGCTGTGGTAATATTGAGCAAGATTTCAAGTCCAAGTCCAATTTTACTTAACCTTTTCACTTTTTAAATGATCATAGCTTATAAATAAGCTGATTTAAGAGCTTTTTGATACAATTAAAGGTAATTAAGCAACTTAATTATGAAAACTTAAAAACGGGCTTTTAACTTAAAAACTTCAATACTTCATTAACTTGAAAGAAAAGTGCATAAAGCTTACAATAAGCTATAAATAAGCTGAAATAAAGATAACAAAGACTTAATTGAAAATTACTTAAGCTATTCTATTCTATGATATTATTCGGCTAATACAAAGGGTCTATTTATACTACATCTTTGTCCTCAGCTCTTCTCTCTTGTGTTTCTTCTGTGAGAGGCTTCAAAACCATGATCTTAACCATTGATGAGCATTGTGCTTCTTTGAATTAATCCCCACCATTGATTCGGCTGAATTTCATAGAAAAAGGTGGGATTGCCAACATGGCAAGGCATTATTTTTGGTGGGAAAGATAGTGGAGGAGGGGGAAGATGTTTACCCATGGAGGGGATGAAGATTCACAGGGTAAAAAGGGGCAAAGAAGCCCGTGACTTGTGTCCTGTGTTTAGGCGGGAAAAGGTGTTATAAAAAGTGACAGGGTAAAGGTTTGGATAGATGGCAAAATTGGTCCCTCAACCTGTTTGTTATAATTGCAAAGAAAGTCCTTATGGTGATACAACTTTGGGGAGTTGGCAAAAGTGTCCCCTGAGGGTGTATGGTGTAATTACACCACACGTCCTTGAGTGGTATAAGTATGAGGGTTTTGGCAGAAATGCCCCCTCAACTTATATTAGGTCATTACAAAGTCGGTCCTTGTGTTAATACAAGTATGGGGGTTTGGCAGTTTTGCCCCCTCTACTTGTATTTTAAGTAATTTGCAAATTCAGCCCTTGTAGTCTTTGTTTCCTTTGTATTATAACTTTGGGAATTGGCAATTACAGTCCCTTTAGTTATATTTCTTCTGATTTTGACTTCCTCTTGACTTTGACTTTGTCGGGGTTGACTTTGACTTTGACTGTTTGACTTTTCTATTGACTTTTTGACTTGATTGGCTTTTTGGCTTCGATTTGGCTTCGTCTTTTCACACTTTTCCATTCCGTGCCCAGTTTTGTCGATTTTGGCTTTGTTTTTCGTCCTTTTGTGAATATCAGTTTCCTGCACAACACAAATGCAAAACAAACATATATTTGGCAATTTCTGTCTGTTTTTGGTCTTTTAAGTCCGTTTTTAATGGATAAAGGTATGTGTAATTTAGCACATACCAAAATCCCCCATACTAAGGTATTGCCGTGTCCTCACGCAATGTTATGAAGTAAACATTTACGAAAACTAAGAATCTCAATCCCCCTCGACTAATAACCTCGAAAAGTAGCTAAGTGTTCGTCAAGGGGAACTAAAGAATCAAAAGCTTCGACAAGTCCCGTTTTCACCATTTTTTATCTATACACTAACTATCCCTAATATTTTTGGATTTTCCTTTTTCTTTTCTCGACTTCCTGTTTGACTTCCTTTATTATATCAACATTGGGTATAGAATGAGAAACGCCATAGAATATCTACGGATGTCCTGACGGATAAATTCATCGTCCCCGATTTTTCACTAGTTCCAAACCAAGCAATTAAACAAGATCATTTGTCAATATAAGTCTAAATGCTAAGCACTCATACTTATGACTTGTGAACTTTTAACTCCCAACATGAATATATGATTTAAATGTGTGTACTCATTTCAACTCAATCATAGATCAACTTATTTCCATAGTCGTAATTCAAGATGAATCATGACTCAAAGCAACAACTTATTAGGACCTTGTAACTTGATTTTAAAGAACGAAATTTTAACTGTAGAACTTTTTGCAACATCTTCATCATTATAATCATAAGTTCTTAAAGCTAGGAATGCGTTGCTTAGTTTGAACACCTACCTAGGCCTCGCTCCCTAGTAGGATATCACAACCAACGACCGGTGTTCTTAGTTTGAAAACCCACCCCGTTGCTAGCGTAGTGGGAAATCACATTAACACCTTCTTCCTAATATGGCTAAGGATAGGTGTCTTAGTTTGAACCCTCACCTAGACCTCGCTCTAGTGAGATTATCACAAACACCAAATCTCTAGAAGTAAGATGTTTAGTTTTAACCCCCACTCGTGGTTGGGGGCGGGGATACACGAACATATCTTTTCTTATTCGATATAATCAAATGTTGATTCATTGGCATAATTTTAATAATTTCATGATTTTTTGCATTCATATTTCATTTATGCTTCTTGGCATTTTTAACTTTTGAAGAGAGAGATAGTAGAACAGAAAATCTCGCTTTTAAAGAATCAAGTTACAAATTTGGAAGCTTTTTCTAAAAACATTGATTGATAGTTTGAATTGAATATTGCAGCACGTATGATTAGGGGGATTGGAAAGCTATGGTCGAGAAAGGAAAAAAGCACAAGTTATCATATAAGTTTTAGAAAGAATCTTGTGGCTCAGCCACCATAAACTTATATTTAACACTATCTCTTCTTGTTTTCAACCTTATGAAAATTCGAAAGCAATTTAGAATTCGTTTTGAAAGCTTAGCCTACAAGGCAGTAAGTTGAGAACTAGTTAGGCTCAACCGCCCGATAGAGTCAAAATTATTCTTCATTCTACCCATTAGGGAAGTCAAAAATGTGACAAAAACACTTATTTTATTTTTGAAAAAATTTTAAAATCTTATTCAAATTTTTTGGTTATTTTTGCAAAAAATGTGGTAGTAAAACGGGTGATTGATGATAACAACGGACTTGCAGGCCAAAAATCAAATCGAAGAATCAAATCCCCCATACTAAGGTATTGCCGTGTCCTCAGGCAAGTTATGATCGGGTAAAACATTTATGAAAAACTAAGAATCTCAATTCCCCGTCGACTATAACCTCGAAAAGAAAGCTAGTGTTCGTCAAGGGGAAGAAAGATCAAAGCTTCGACAAGTCCCGTTTTCACCATTTTTTTTATCTATACACTAACTATCCCTAATATTTTTGGATTTTCCTTTTTCTTTTCTCGACTTCCTGTTTGACTTCCTTTATTATATCAACATTGGGATCATAGAATGAGAAACGCCCATAGAATAATCTACGGATGTCCTGACGGATAAATTCATCGTCCCCGATTTTTCACTAGTTCCAAACCAAGCAATTAAACAAGATCATTTGTCAATATAAGTCTAAATGCTAAGCACCATACTTATGACTGGTGAACTTTTAACTCCCACATTGAATATATGATTTTTAAATGTGTGTACTCATTTCAACTCAATTATAGATCAACTTATTTCCATAGTCGTAATTCAAGATGAATCATGACTCAAAGCAACAACTTATTAGGACCTTGTAACTTGATTTTAAAGAGCGAAATTTTAACTGTAGAACTTTTTGCAACATCTTCATCATTATAATCATAAGTTCTTAAAGCTAGGAATGCGTTGCTTAGTTTGAACACCTACCTAGGCCTCGCTCCCTAGTAGGATATCACAACCAACGACCGGTGTTCTTAGTTTGAAAACCCACCTCGTTGCTAGCGTAGTAGGAAATCACATTAACACCTTCTTCCTAATATGGCTAAGGATAGGTGTCTTAGTTTGAACCCTCACCTAGACCTCGCTTCCTAGTGAGATATCACAACACACCAAATCCCTAGAAGTAAAGATGTCTTAGTTTGAACCCCCACCTCGTGGTTGGCGGAGTGGGATATCACGACACATCTTTTACTTGTTCGATATAATCAAATGTATGCTTCATTGGCATAATTTTAATATTCATGCATTTTTGCATTCATATTTCATTCATGCTTCTTTGGCATTTTAACTTTCGAATTACTAAGAACAGAAAAATCTCGCTTTAAAGAATCAAGTTACAAATTTGAAGCTTTTTCTAAAAACATTGATTGACTTAGTTAAACTGAATTGAGTACGTATGATTAGGTGGATTAGAAGCTAATGGGAGAAAAAGAACACAAGTTACTCATATAAGTTTTAGAAGAATCTTGCTCAGCACATAAACTTATATTTAACTCTATCACTTCTTGTTCTTCACCTTATTAAAATTCAAATGATAGAATTCGTGAAAGCTTAGCCTACAAGTGGTAAGTTGAGGAACTAGCTAGGGCTCAACACGCCCGATCGAGTCAAAAATTATTCTCATTCTACCCATTAGGAAAGTCAAAACTGTGTCAAAACACTTATTTTATTTTATTTTAATTTTTCAATTTTTTGGTATTTTTGTAAAAATTTGGTGGTAAAAATGGGATTGCATGATAGCAACGACTGCAGGCAAACATCAAATCGAAGATCCCCCCCCATACTAGAACTAAACATCGTCCTCGATGTTTCAAAGGGGTTCCTACGTAAATCTAAGGCCGTTTATGAAGTGTGCCAAAAGATAAGACGTTAGTCGATTAGATTTGGATACTGGATTCCCAAAATGAAGCTGAGGATGTGAAGCTCGAGTTAAAAATGACAGAATCGAGAGCCTTCACATTCCGGGAATACCTGGACATACAGTACAAAGCACACAAAACATGGACAAAACACGGGTAATGGAAAAATGAAAGCCTTCTCACAAACAAACACTTATTTATTACATACTACGGATAAGCATGGGGTGCCTCCCACGAAGCGCTTGTTTAGGGTCCCGACGCTTGATTTTTTTTTTAGATTTTTTATTTTATTTTACTATTTTCATAATTTTTATTTTTTTTTTTTTACATTTTTTTTTAAGTTACTTTTTTTTTTTTTATTTTTTTAAGATATTTTTTTTTTTTTTATTTATTATTTTATTTTTTTTTTTTTTCTTTATTTTTTAATTTTTTTTTTTTTTATTGTTGTTTTTTGTTTTTTTTTGTTTTAATTTTTTTTTATTTTTTTGTTTTTTTTTTTGTTTTTTTTTTTTAATTTATTTTTTTTTTTTTAAGTTTTTTTTTTTTTTGTTTTATTTTTTTTTTTCTATTATTTATTTTTTTTTATATTTTATTTTTTTTTTTATTTAATTTTATTTTCTTTTTTTTTTATTTTTTTTTTATTTTAAGAATTTTTTTTTTTAATTCAACTCTTTATTTAATTTTTTTTTTAATTTTTTTTATTTTTTTTTTTATATATTTTTAGTTTTTTTTTTTTTTTTTAATTATTTTTTTTTATTTTTTTTTTTTTAAATTTTTTTTTATTTTTTTTTTAATTTTTTTTATTTTTTAATATTTTTATTTATTTTTTTTTTTTTTTTTTTTTTTTTTTTTTTTTTTATTTTTTTATTTTTTTTTTTATCTTTTTTTTTTTTATTTTTTTTTTCTTTTTTTTTTTTTTTTTTTTTTTTTTTTTTTTTTTTTTTTTGATTTTTTTAAGATTTTTTTTTTTTTTTTTTTTTTTTTTTTAAGATTTTTTTAATTTTTTTTATTATTTTTTTTTATTTTTTTTTTTTTCTTTTTTTTTTTATTTCTCTTTTTTTAATTTATTTTATTTATCATTTTTTTTTTTTTAAAGGTATTTTTTTTTTTTTTTTATTTTTTTTTTTTTTATTTTTTTTTTTTTTTTTTTATTTTTTTTTTTTTTTTTTTTTTTTAAGAATATTTTTTTTTTTTTATTTTTTTAAGATTTTTTTTTTTTTTTTTTTTTTTAAGTTTTTTTTTTTTTATTTTTATTTTTTTTTTTTTTTTATTTTTTTTTTTTTTTTTTTTTTTTTTTTATTTTTTTTTTTAACCTTATTTTCTACTTTTTTTTTTTATTTTTGTTTTCTTTATTTTTTTTTGTTTTATTTTTTATTTTTTTATTTTTACCTCTTTTTTTCTTATTATTTTTTATTAAGTTTTCTTATTTTATAAGATTTTTTTTTTTTTTCTTTTTTTTCTTTTTTATTTTTTTTTAATTTTTTATTTTAATTTTTTAGTTTTTTTTTTTTTGTTTAAGATTATTTTTTTTTTTTTAATTTTTTTTTAGTTTTAATTTTTTTTAATTTTAAATTTTTTTTTTTTTTTTTCTTTTAGATTTAAGAAGTTTTTTTTTTTGTTTATTAGAAGTCGGATTGGTTGAAAGAAAAGAGCACCAACATAAAATGCAGTATGAAAAGCGGGTGAATGAAAGACAAATCAGACAACAGAGGAAAAGACTGTACGAGTAAGCATTGATGCATTGGATACTAGTTCTGTTATCATTGAAAGCAATGGGACAGGCATTCTCGCAAAAGAGCAGGATGGATACAAGCTTAAGCAGATCAGGAATGATGCACTGTTTGATGAAGAGATATCAGACCAATCATGATGAAGAGCCAATGGCTGAGGTTACAAATGACTTGCTGATGATATGTTATCTGTACGGACAACAGCCATACTGAGCAACCTGATTTCATTAATGAAGGAGAGTTGACCGGAATGCTCGACAATGTCATGACATATGTCCTTTGCTGCTAAACAAGACAATTGAACACTCAGATCAATCACTCGAGTCTGAAAAAATGTGTTGTCTCAAAAGATCGTTGCCCAGTTTCACAAAATATTTTTGGAAACTCGAAGCACATTGTATCAATCTTGAATCTACAATTACAATGGAAATCAATGTATTTTAAAATCAGGGCAACAAAGTCAATTTTTGAAAGAAAAAGGTAATGAAAGCCAAGGTTAAAATAATTGACATCGATGTAATTGAAACAATAAACATCAAATTGGAAAACATAGTGTGGCTAAATTACTCGCAGAGAATGAGCAGTTACATAAAGAAAATGAGGCACTTGTTGAACTGATCTTACAAAGATCTATTTGATTCTATCAAAAGGAACGAGTTCACGACAAAAACCGAATGACTCTTTAATGTGAACATTGAACAAAAAGTCTAATGAAAATGTGTGATTGTACTAGCTCTGATTCAAAAAGGGGTTTGCTATTTGCAAGCATTTAAAAGATGAGTTAAGGAAAAACACTCAGGAAAATATGTGGAATACTAAGTTTGCAAAGCCATCAATCTTGGGAAAACCGGTTGGACAACCACTCAAAAACCAATCCGTTGTTAGACAACCGACTGCGTTTAAGTCTGAAAGACCTAGAATTTCAAAACCACGGTTTGCCTCCCAAGTTGATGTGAACAACGACTTGTCAAAACCAGTCACTACACATCATTTGCCTAAGGGAAGAGAATCTGCCCCTGCAAAACCTCATCACATGATTGCACCAAGCTCATCTAGGTATAGCTCAAACGACATTGTTCATAATCACTACCTAGAGGAAGCTAAGAAAAAGACACATGAACACTCTAGGATCCCTAGAAATTTTTCTGACTCCAAACATTTTGTTTGCTCGACGTGTCAGAAATGTGTCTTTAATGCAATCATGTCGCTTTGTGTAAATATAAAAATTCTGAAAGAAGGGTCAACTCGCGTGCTAAGTTCCAATCCAATAAGACAACAATGAATAAAACCGTTTTAGAGCAAATAAGGGTTGCAACGAAACCAAAAAGACAGATCCCAAAAGGACATAGGTTTTCAATCAAAAAGACTACCACTGTGAATGTGAAAACAACAACTCCTAGATCTTGTCTTAGGTGGCAACCAACGGGTAGAATTCTCAAGACTGTTTGTCTTAGATGGGTTCCAACAGGAAAGACATTCGCCTCTAGCACAACAAAGGTTGAAAGTGAACCCCAATTGGTTTCAAATGCAGAGTATCACTAAAAACTGTGAATGAGACAAGCTCTTAAATGTCAGTGCAGGGTACTCTTTAAGTACAGGTACATCAGGTTCAATCATATAAAGGAAGACTCAGAGTTTGGTTGCGAAAAAGGAAAGATATCTCAGAAAACAGGGCTTCAAGGAATTTTGATCTGATGATCACACAAATGACGTTTGAACACAACATTCAAGCCTCGGTCGTCAATGTCAGATGGCGTCTGCTGAAAATAACACTTCAGGCCCCGTTCCTCAATGTTCAAATGACGTTTGAACACAACAGTTCAAGCCTCGGTCTTCATGGAAATGATGTCTGTTCACATCAGTTAGGGGGCCTGTTCTTTCATCAAATGACTTCTGATCATAACCGTTCAGAACTCGGAATTCAAGACCACAGCAATGAACAGTCAAGTTTAAAGCTGGTTCCAAAAGTTGTTCCTTAAGCAAACAAGACAGCTACATCACGACAAGAGTTGGAATTACTATTCCACCTTCACATAGCAATGTTGAGGACAACAGGTATATAAATACAAATACAAAATCTGAAAAATAGAAAATTTCCAAAAAGAATCTTCTCGACATGCATTTTTGAATCGATAAACATTACGTGCTAGAAAAGTCTCGATAACTTGGACAAGGGTGGTGTAAAATGAAGTTCGAGCGGGAGTTTTCAAATAGTTTCAAAAACAGGTAATTTCTATTTTTCTAGATGGCTATGTGCAAATGTAGACATAACCCGGACTTTAAATAAAAGGAAGTTTATAACTTATCTCAAAGATAAAGATGGTGAAAAAGTGGACGTTCATATATAAAGGTCAATGATTGGTTCATTAATGTATCTTACATCTTCAATACCTGCCATCATGTTTGTAGTATGTGCTTGTGCTAGATACCAAGTCAATCCAAAGGTTTCATATCTTTATGTTGTGAAAATGATTTTTAGGTACTTAAAATGTCAACCAAAATTGGGCCTTTGGTATCCAAAAGATTCTCCTTTTGATTTGGTAGCATACACTGATAGTGATTATGCTGGAGCAAGCTTGGATAAGAAGTCTACAAGAGGTTGTCAATTCCTTAGAAGTAGATTAATATCATAGCACTGTAAGAAACAGACAGTGGTTGCAAATTCCACAATAGAAGCTGAGTATGTGGCTGCTTCAAGTTGCTATGGATAACTGCTTTGGATTCAGAATCAACTACTTGATTATAGGTACAATTTTATGCATACCAATATCTTTATTGAAAATAACAATACTATTTGTATAATTAAAAATCATGTTTTTCATTAAAAAACAAAGCATATAGAGATTAGACATAATTTTATTAGGGATTGCAATGAAAAGAAGTTGTTTCAAATGGTCAAAATCCATAATGACAAGAATGTTGCAGATTTACTTACAAAAGCTTTTGATGTAAGTAGGTTTCAATATTTGATTGCTAGTATTGGAATGCTAAATCCTTAAAATCTTTTATCTCTTTATGTTTTTGTAGACTTTTGTATGAATTAGTACTTTTATTCATGTCATTAAAAGTTTCTGTTGTTAAGTATAATTAGTGGTTCTAGTTATACTTAATACTGTTAAGTTTTTACTGTTAGTTATACTTAATACTGTTAGGTATAATTAATAGTGTGATTATTGTGAAAATTGCTATGGATTGTGTTTTCTTGGTTTTTGGACTAACATTTTGCAGAAAAAGCAAAGAAAAGTGTTAGATTGATGATGGAAAAGCTGGTTATTAGAGAAAATAGACAGAGAGTTTTGGTAAGAAAAAGAATTGAGTGAATTAGAGAGAACAAAAATAGAAAGAGAGCTGTGTGGAATAAAAACAGACAGAGTGATTTGGTGAGTAAAAGAATTGAGAGAAGTGGTGAGTTGAAAAACAGAAAGAGAGTTGAATATATTAAAAACAGACAAAGTGTTTAGAATGGAATTAGAGTTAATGTTGGTAACTCAAAGTTAATGCTGCTAGGAATAAACTTACAACTGCTGGTGAAAGTTAATGCTGCCAGGAATAAACTTACTACTGATGTTGAAAGTTAATGCTGTCAGGCATAAACTTACTATTGCTGTTGAAAGTTAATGCTGTCAGGCATAACTTACTACTCCTGGTGACAGTTAACGCCTGTTGAGGGTATTTTCATAAATACTTTGATTAAGGGTTTTAATCACTCATTTAATCGATTTCATTCACTCATATACTCTCTAATCACAAACCCTAACTCAATTTTATCATTCATCATCAAAACCCAACACAAATGGCGGATCTAAAGCTTGCAGTTACTCACAATTTGGTCGCATTTTTGTCTAAACCCGTAGAAAGTGAAGGGTTTGAGCAGATAGTGGATTTTCTGAATGCAAATCCTATAAGATATGCACTAACGATCAATCCCACTATATACATTTCATGCATAGAATAATTCTGGTCTACTGTCAAAGCCAAAACTGTCAATGGGGAAGTACAGTTGCATGCCCTAGTGGATGGAAAGAAGATAATCATAACTGAATCAACTGTGAGAAGAGATCTTCAACTAGAAGATGCTGAAGGTGTTGATTGTCTACCTAATTCTAATCTTTGACACTACACATTATGGTATGAGAGAAACTTTCACAAAAGCTTACTTTCTATAGGCATTCTTTTCCCCACATGAAATTTTTGATTCATACTGTTTTACAGTGCCTAAGTTCTAAGACTACTGCATGGAATGAGTTTAGTACCACTATGGCATCTGCAATTAACTGTTTAGCTACAAACCAGAAGTTTAACTTTTTAAAATACATTTTTGAAAGTATGGTGAAGAACTAGGATAATGTGGGCAAAAAATGTTACTGTATCAATGTTTATACTAGTCTTTTTGGATAAACACTTGAAGGGATGGCCTACTCACAACAGAATATATATTGCACCTTCACATTAAGTAAGATATTTTAGGGAATATGAAAATGGTAGGGAAAGGTTTTTCTGGAAGGGAAGCACCATTATTCCAAATAATGGTGGTACAAGAACAAGCAGAAATGGGTGAAGGTTTAGCAAATCCCACTGATCCCCATCACACACCCACTTTTATTCAACCATCAACATCTCAACCTCAAAGAAACAAAAACCTAGGAAGCCAAAGAGAAAGGACACTCAGATACCTCAGTCTAGTGGTCCTACTGAACATGTAGCAGATGAGGCTGTCTATAAGGAGTTGGATGACAGTTTGGTGAGGGCTGCCACTACTGCTTCTAGCTTAGAAGCAGAGCAAGGATAGTGGTAACATTTGCTAAGCCCCAATCCAAGGCAAACACCCTAATGAATCTAGTTCTAGGAACTACTTTAGGTGGTGGTCCCAGGTGCCAAGAAACCATGGGGGATACTATTGCTCAAACTAGGTTTGAGAATGTATCTAAACATTCCAATGATCCACTGCTCGCAAGAGGTAACACACTTCGAAGTGGTGAGGATAGTCTGAAACTTAATGAATTGATGGAATTATGTACCAATTTACAACAACGAGTCTGATTTGAAAAGACAAAGACCACACAAGCTGAAGAGATTGTTAGTTTAAAGAGGAGGGTCAAGAAGCTTGAACAGAAAAAGAGGTCAAGAACTCATGGGCTTAAAAGGTTATACAAAGTTAGTCTTACAGCTAGGGTAGAATCCTCTAGAGATGAAGAAAGTTTGGGTGAAGGATGCATCCCAAATAGGGAGAGATAAATGCTATTGATGCTGATGAAGACATTACCCTGGTTAATAATCAAGATGATGCTGATATGTTTGATGTGAATACTTTAACTGGTGATGAGGTGTTAACAGAACAAGAAGTTGCTACTAAAGATGTGAATTTGACTGTTGATGAAGTTACTTGGCTTAGCACATGTGCTTTGAAAAAGTGTAAAACCCAAGGTAAAAGTCAATGTTGTAGAAGAGCCAAGTGTACCAGTTAGTGCTGGTATTATAAAGGTTAGTGTTGCTACAACTACAACAACTGCTATAATTCCAACTCCAAGGAAAAGAATTATCATTACTGAGCTGGGTACATCTACAACAACAAAAACAATTTCCTCACAACCATCACAGGCAAAAGTTCAGGACAAAGGCAAAGAGAAAATGATAGAACCTGAGAAGCTTTTGAAGAAGAAAGATCAAATCAGTTTTGATGAACAAGAAGCTATCAGATTACAAGCTGAATTTGATGAAGAGTATATACTTGCAAGGGAGAAAGATGAAGCCAATGTAGCCTTGACTGAAGAATAGGATGATATTCAGGCTAAGGTTGATGCTGATTACCAGTTGGCTCAAAGACTGTAAGCTGAAGAACAAGAGTAGTTCACAACTAAACAAAAAGCCACATTGTTTAAAGAACTCCTAGAGCAAAGAAGAAAGCACTTTACAGCTAAAAGAGCAGGAGAGAATAGGAACAAACCACCAACCAAAGCTCAACAGAAGAAGACCATGATTACCTACCTTAAGAACATAGAAGGTTGGAAGCACAAAGACTTGAAATCTAAAGACTTTGATTCTATCAAAGAATTATTTGACAAAGCATTCAAAAGGGTGAACATGTTTGTAGATTATAGAACAGACTTGGTGGAAGGTAGTTCAGAGAGAGCATGAGATGAGCTAGAATAAGAGGTCACTAAAGAGTAAAAGGTGGATGATGTTCAAGAAACAGCTGAAGTAAATGATGATCAAAAAGCATCTAAGATTAAAGAGCTCATGGAAATTGTTCCTAATGAAGAGGAAGTAGCAATTGATGTTATTCCTTTGGCTACAAAGCCTCCAACCATTGTTGACTAGAAGATTTATAAAAAAAGAAAGAAAAACTATTACCAGATCATCAGAGCTGATAGAAGTTTAAAGATGTACTTAGTCTTCAGTCATATGCTCAAAAGCTTTGACAGGGAAGATTTTGAAACTCTGTGGAAATTAATAAAAGCTAAATATGGATCAACAAGACCAGTGGAGGACTTAGATTTAATTCTACGGGAAGATTTAAAGACAATGTTTGAACCACATGTTGAAGACAGAGTCTGGAGGAATCAACAGGATTACAGAGTGTTGAATTAGAAACTATATGACTCCTGTGGAGTTCATTCCTTAAGGATACAACATATGCACATTCACATGCTGGTAGAAAAGAGATATCCCCTTACACCTGCTACAATTACTGATATGTTAAACAAGAAGCTTCAATGTGATCATTTTAGTGAAATAGCATATCAGCTTCTTAAACTTCTTACAAAACAGCTTAAGAATCAATGAAGTGTTTAGAAGCATCCTTCTGGTGATTAATGAAGCTTTTAATGAAGAAACTTGATGATTTTGGAGATAAATATCAAGTTTAGGGGAAGATTGTTAGGATTAACTTGATGCTGTTTGGAATTACTACTATTCTTATTGATGTTAATGTTGCTCAGTCAAAGTTAGTGTCGCTAGAGAATTTCAATGAAAATTATTCTAAGTGTTTAAGACTGCTGGTGAAGTTACAATTATCAGTACAAAGTTACTACTGCTAGAGGAAGTTACTACTGCTAGTGGAAGTTAAGACTGCTCAGAGACTTAGAAGAAAAATTGCTAAGTAGTTAGTACTGCTAGTACAAAAGTTACTACTGCTAGTACAAAGTTAATGTTGCTGAAGGGGTTAATGTTGCTAGTGAAGAAGTTAGTACTGCTAAGATAGTTAGTACTGCTTATGTGATTTGTATGAGATATTTTGGTAAAAGATATGTATAAGTTATTTATTTAGAAGATTATGATTACTTAGGAAAGTATTGTAAGCCGTTTAGGACTCCTTGGTGTATAAAAGGAGGTCCTAGGGCATAGAGATTGATATATTAATACTAGTACGATACCAAAAACACATGCGAGTCATTCATAGAATTAGCATAGCTTCAAGGTCTTTGTAACCCTAATGATGTAAGAGTATTCTGTTAGCCTCAATTTATTGAGTCGAACAAGGAAGTTCGGTCACTCTACGATGGAGCTTCGGTCTTTAATTAGTTAATGTTGTAATAAAATATTATCAGGAATCGGGCTTGATAGTTAATCTAATATTGTATATGTTTCGGGTTTAATCCCAAGCAAAACCCGAGCCCGAGTCTTAGTTAAATATCCCACGCGTCGTAAGGATATATATATATATATTTTCCTAAGAAAATATCTAAGTAATCACAAATATCTAATTTCTAAAATCTTTTTTTTTCTCTCATCTCTCTATCTTGTTTCTCTCTCTAAACCTTTATCTCAGTCTTTACCAATTAATTGAGAACGTACTCGTTGATCCCAAGGGTCACCTGCCGGTCCAACTAAGCTCGCAATCTAAAGGCAAAGATAGGTTATTATTCGTGATCCTATTGGTCTAGATATATAAATTACTATATGGAGAGCCATCTAGGCATCTAGATTACTTGGTCCGTATCACTAGATCTAGTTAAATGATAGGTCGCATACAAAAGCACGTAAACAAGTATAAACTGATAAACATAAACAAGCAATCAACGATAAATTAAGCAATCGATATAAACAAAACCAAACATTTAAATTTTTATAATAATGGCTTATACCCGAAGGTATTAGCCTTCAAACGTCATAATCAATACAAGAGTAATAATTTAGCCAAGGTAAACTAACCGAGTTAACGAATGATACCAAAAACTGAACGATTACAAGAGTATATGAGAATACAAGTTGTTTCCTATGGAATTAATTACTATAATCGACCTCTTCTGCTCTTTTGCTCTTCTGAAAATTGACTTTTATGGTTTAGGTATCGAAAATATGATTTAGCACACTGAAAACCCGTTTTTAGGTTTTCTATTTATAAGGTCTGGAATTTGGTTGATACAGCGTATCGGGGGAGGTTTCTTAGAGTAGGGACCACGTTCGATATCTTCCAGAATATTTTATTACTTAAATTTGAATACGGCGTATGGATCTTCTCTGGATACGGCGTATTGATCATCATTCCTTCGTGGTCTTTAGTGAAGTGCAGGCACAGATACGCCATATCTTCCTTGATGGATACGGCGTATAGGATGTCAGAATCAGTTTCTTCATATTTCTTCGTTTAAGCTCCAGAATGCGTGCCTTTTAGCTAATCTTCACCAAGTACTCCATAATTACTGCAATTCTCAAATACAAACGATTAAGTAACAATTCTTTGCAATAATTATACAAAATGTGTTATTTACATGGGATAAATGATGCTATAAAAGTGACGTTATTTGATGTCATCAAATATCCCCCCACTTGAATCCTACTTGTCCTCAAGTAGCCTTTAGAAGTTTATAAAAATGTATCCCTAAGGATTTTTCTGTTTAAGCATTTATTTGATCTATTACAAGTACACAACCAAACACCTCACGAAATAGGAAGATGAAAACACTCAAATCACTCAACTAATCTATGTGGTAACATGTAACTAATTCGCTCAATTGCTCGGTCATGACGAGTATTCTATCATAGGCTTGGTAAGGATACATATCTCCACCACTAGAGCTAAGGAGTGACAAGTTTATAGAGGTAAAATGGGTTTTTATTATAAGGCTTAGGGTTGATCATTCTACAATCTTTCACCAAAAGTACCATACCAACAAGGCAGCTGAATCACATATACATGGCCGTAACGACGGAATAGACATGTGTGTTCGATCATATCCTCATTCGAGTTTAACCTAGGGTTAGGATGAAGAACGATATAGGGTATGGATTGTCTAACTTTCACCAAAAGTAATAAACCAACAAGGCAGCTGAATCACACATACATGGTCGTAACGACAGAATAGACATGCATGATTCGATCACATCCTTGGTCGAGTAAAACCCACGATAATGATTAGGAAAGGAAAATAAATTTTTGTTAAATAAAAATTTACGAAACAAATAGACTAAGTTCAAACACATAAGGTACAAGTTGCTAGACACTTTTTCCCGACCATTACCATGATAAAGACACAACTATTTACACAAATGTCTTGATCATAGATCAAGAACAACAACCTAAGTTGGCGTTTCCGTAATGGTCAACTTCCCAATCATCCCATACTTTACTTACTTTTACAAGACAAGTGGCGACATCTACCACTTTATACAAAACTTTACATCATTGACTTTTTAGACATATCAATGAATAATCGATCCTTCATATAATTCCTTTGGTGTATGCTTTTGCGAAACGATTATCTTTAAACTTTCCTCCTCTTTTTTGTTGCAATTTTTCTATTTTTTCGGTTTTTTTACAATACATAACTACGAATCTCGGTGTAATTTCATCATCTTCATGATCATAATAACTCCGGATAATCTTTTATATTCTTCTTTATTCAGTACCAATAATTGTGATGGTAGTAAAAATACATAAGTTTTGACTACTTTTTACATTCCCATTTGCAATGTGAAATTTCTTCCCAACCGTACTAAAGATAGAAAATGACACAAGACTCTAGAAATACATACTTTACCCTTTAAGAAACCAGCAACTAATAAATGGACTTAATCTAACAAGATAGGCTAAGGTGTAAAGGTGTAACGAAATAAACAGTTGGTGTTATTCCTAAAAGATTGGTGATGTGTCGTTGTGAGTAGGTATTTTACGTATCAAGTTTTACTATTTATTTTATGCCGACTATACCTAAAAACAATACTTTAACGGGCAGTGTACCCGATCAGATAAAGTTTCATGGTAAGTAGGGTGTCGATCACTGAGAGTGGAAGTTAACTCTTAATTCTACTGGTATTTTATCTATCTAGTTTTAATACTAATCTAACCTAATTATTCTAATTAAACCTAAACTAACGCAAAGGGGGGTTTTCAGCCTGAGAGACTGGCACGAGTTTAGTTCTAATTATCCTAAGGTGATGGCAAATAACGCACACAAGTGATTAACAAAAGATAAAGAAGAGGTCAAATCTTAGGAAAACGTATTAGCCAGTTTAATCTAATAATATGCCTTGATTGTCTATTTGTGCAATAATTGTATTAATTCGTTGGTGGTATATCATTCCAAAGTTAGGTGGATCTTCTCTCATAGACTCGAGTTTGTCGTAGTAATCCTGTCATAATTAACTCTACACGATAAAGCTCACACCCCCCCCCCCCCCCCCCCCCCCCCCCCCCCCCCCCCCCCCCCCCCCCCCCCCCCCCCCCCCCCCCCCCCCCCCCCCCCCCCCCCCCCCCCCCCCCCCCCCCCCCCCCCCCCCCCCCCCCCCCCCCCCCCCCCCCCCCCCCCCCCCCCCCCCCCCCCCCCCCCCCCCCCCCCCCCCCCCCCCCCCCTCGATTGATTATAATTTATCTAGGAAACTATATTGGTGGTTATATTGAATCCTAGCTCATAGAGGCTTTACCAACTTACTGCTTAATGGAAATTCATATACTAGTAGTCCACACCCACTTAACTACCTATGGAAATATGACGTTATGTGTAATCCTAAGTCACCGGCTTAGTCTACCTATCTACTTAACTATAGATCAAAACAGAGCTTTCTATTGGTGATCCTATTAGTCTAGCTATATGAATAAGCGTTATATGTTTCTATCCCAGACTCTTAGTCTAGCCTAAACAACACCGAAGTTGCAGCGCATTAAATATGTAGGACTAAATAAGTTGAATGATTAGGGAAAACAATAATTAGGCACAGTAATGGGTTTGAAGTGATAAACCTAATCAACATGCAACGACATAAAGAAACAATCGAATATAAGACAAATCAAAACATTATATTATCATAAACATGGCTAATACCTAAAGGTAAGCTGATAGTCATTGTAACAATACACGAAATCATAGATGAACGATTAAACATAATGCTAACTGAACGCGTATAGTAGAGTGTAGAGATTACAAGAGTTTTCCCATTGATCGGACCACTTTTCAGGACCTTCTTGGCTTTATTAATCTTCTGGAAATCGGACTTGATGGCTAAAAGCATATCTAAAATCGTATTTAGGTTTTGGTATTTATAGACTCTGAAAATTGGTCGATACGGCGTATTGGAACTCAATACGGCGTATCAGGGTTGCTTGGCGTGGGCTCCAAGAATAAAATATTCCAGAATTTTCTTGAGCTGGTATGCACCACCATTGTTGGAAATAAAGGTGTTACTCTACTAGAAAAAACCTTTTCCTACCCTTCTCATATTTCTAAAAATCTTCTTAGTGTGAGAGGGTGCATTATAAATTCTCTTATGAGTTGGCAGCCCATCAAGTTGTTGATTCAAAAACACTTGTACAAACCTTGGATACATCAAAAATTTCCCAGACACATTATCCAAGTTTCTGATCATACCTTCAAAAATGAACTTTGAAAAGTTGAATTTCTGATTTGTTGCTAAGCAGATAATAGCAGATGCCATAGTGCTACTAAACTCATTCCATGCAGTAGTCTTTGGACTTAGACATTGTAGAATAGTATGAATCAGAAATTTCCATTGTGGAGAGAAGAATGGCTTATAAAAAGTAAGCTTTTGTGAAATTTTCTCATATCCCATCAATGCAAGTTGTTCAAAAATGGTAGAGTTTGGTAAACAATCAATACCTTCCTCATCTTCTAGTTTAAGATCTCTTCTCACAGATGCTTCAGAGATAATTATCTTCTTGCCATCTACTAGGGCATGCAACTGTACTTCCCCATTGATAGTTTTGACCACGCCAGTAGACCAGAATTGTTCAATGCAAGAGATATATATTGTTCAAACCCATCATTTTTTGCTGGTTTAGACAAAAATGAGACCATGTTATGAGTATCTGCAAACTTTAGGGTCGTCATTTGTGTTGGGTTTTGATGATGGATGATAAAATTGAGTTAGGGTTTGTGATTAGAGAGTTTACGAAAGTATGAAATTGATTAAATGACTGATTGAAACCCTTAATCGAAGTATTTATGAAAATACCCTCAACAGCATTAACTTTCACCCAGCAGTAGTAAGTTATGCCTAGCAGCATTAACTTAGAACCAGCAGTAGTAAGTTATGCCTAGCAGCATTAACTCAGAACCAGCAGTAGCAAGTTATGCCTAGCAGCATTAACTTTGAGTCACCAGCATTAACTCTAATTCCATTCCAAACAGCTTTTCCTCCCCCCCCCCCCCCCCCCCCTTTCCCCCCTTTTTTTTTTTCATTTTCACCCCCAATCATCAATTTAACACTTTTCTTTGCTTTTCCTGTAAAATGTTAGTCCAAAACCAAGAAAACACAAGTATTAATTATACCTAGCAGTATTAAGTATAACTAACAGTAGTAACTCAGCAGTATTAAGTATAACCAGCAGTACTAATTATACTTAACAGCAGAAACTTTTAATGACATGAATAACAGTACTAATTCATACAAAACTCTACAAAAACATAAAGAGATAAAAGACTTTAAAGATTCATCATTCCAATACTAACAATCAAATATTGAAATCTACTTACATCAAAAGCTTTTGTAAGCAAATCTGCAACATTCTTATCAGTATGGATTTTGACCATTTGAATCAATTTCTTTTCATTGCAATCTCTAATAAAATGATGTCTGATCTCTATATGCTTTGTTTTTGAATGAAAAACAGGATTTTTAATTATGCAAATAGTACTGTTTTTGTCAATAAAGATCTTGGAATGCATAAAATTGTACTCATAATCAAGTTAGTTGATCTGAATCCCAAAGCACTTTGTCCTCAACAATTTAAAGAAAACCACATACTCAGCTTCTGTTGTGGAATTTGCAACCACTGTATGTTTCTTGCATTGCCAGATATTAATCTACATCCAAGGAATTGACAACCTCCTGTTGTAGACTTCCTATCCAAGCTTGCTCCAGCATAATCACTATCAGTGTATGCTACCAAATCAAAAGGCGAATCTTTTGGATACCTGATGACATCAAATAACGTCTATTTTATAGCATCATTTATCCCACGATATTAACCCATTTTGTATAGTTATTGCAAAGAATTGTTACTTAATTATTTATATTTGAGAATTGCAGTAATTATGGAGTAATTGGTGAAAGTTAGCAAAAGGCGCGCATTCTGAAGCTTAAATGAAGATATTTTGATGATTACAATTCTGAAGACATACGTGTATCCATCAAAGAAGAAAAGGCAGAAAAGGCGTATTCCGTGCCTGCACTCACCAAAGACCACAGAGGAATAAGATCAATACGCCGTATCCAGAGAGAATCAATACGCCGTATTCAAGATATGGAATCAATATAATATTCTGGAAGATATCAAGCGTGGTCTCCTACTCCAAGAAATCCCTAATACGCCGTATCCAACACATGGATACGCCGTATCCAACCGACTTCCAGACCTTATAAATAGAAAACTCAAAAACGAGTTTTAAGTGTGCTAAATCAATGAATAGAGAGTATACGAAAGTATGAAATCGAGCAAATGATTGATTGGAACCCTTAATCGAAGTATTTATAAAAATACCATCAACATCATTAACCATCACCAGCAGTAGTAAGTTTATGCCTAACAGCATTAACTTCCATCAGCAGTAGTAAGTAACCCAGCAGTAGTAAATCAGTAGGAAGTTATGCCTAGTAGTATTAACTTATAACCAACAGAACTTTGAGTCACCAGCATTAACTCCAATTCTATTCTAAACAGCATATCCATTAAAAATAAATGTCCTCTCTTTCTATTTTTAACTCACTTTTTCTCTCAATTCTTTTTCTTACTTGTACACTCTGTCTATTTTTATATCATACAACTCTCTTTCTGTTTTTATGCTCACTTTTTCTCTCAATTCTTTTTCTTACTAAAACACTCTGCCTGTTTTTTTCCACACATCTCTCTTTCTGTTTTTATTCTCACCAACTCTCTTAATTCTTTTTCTTACCAAAACTCTCTGTCTATTTTCTCTAATAACCAGCTTTTCCATTATCAATCTAACACTTTTCTTTACTTTTTCTGCAAAATGTTAGTCCAAAACCCAAGAAAACACAAGCCATAGCTATTTTCACTATTATCACAGTATTAATTATACCTAACAGTATTAAATATAACTAACAGTATTAACTCAGCAGTATTAAGTATAACCAGCGGCACTAATTATATTTGGCAGCAAAAATTTTTAATGACATGAATAACAGTACTAATTCATATAAAACTCTACAAAAACATAAAGAGATAAAAGATTTTAAGGATTTAGCATTCCAATACAAGCAATCAAATATTGAAACCTACTTACATCAAAAGCTTTTGTAAGTAAATCTGCAACATTCTTGTTAGTATGGATTCTGACCATTTGAATCAACTTCTTTTCATTGCAATCCCTAATAAAATGATGTCTAATCTCTATATGCTTTGTTTTTTAATGAAAAACAAGATTTTTAATTATGAAAATAGTAATGTTATTGTCAATAAAGATCTTGGTATGCATAAAATTGTACCCATAATCAAGGAGTTGATTCTGAATCCAAAGCACTTGTTCACATCAACTTGAAGCAGCCACATATTCAGCTTCTGTTATAGAATTTGCAACCACTGTCTGTTTCTTGCACTGCCATGATATTAATCTACATCTAAGGAATTGATAACCTCCTATTGTAGACTTCTTATCCAAGCTTGCTTCAGCATAATCACTATCAGTGTATGCTACCAAATCAAAAGGAGAATCTTTTAGATACCAAAGGCCCAATTTTGGTTGACCTTTTAAGTACCTAAAAATCCTTTTCACAACATGAAATGTGAAACCTTTGGATTGACTTGGTATCTAACACAGGCACACACTGCAAACATGATGTCAGGTCTTGAAGATATAAGATACATCAATGAACCAATCATTGACCTATACATATGAACATCCACTTCTTCTCTATCTTCATCCTTGAGTAGTGGCTTTTGAGTTTCCATTGGTGTGTTTGTTGTCTTGACTTCTGTAAACCCATACTTCTTTAGAATTTTACCAACATATTTATCTTGACTAATAAATATGCCATCCTTCTTCTGCTCCACTTGTAATCCTAAGAAGAATGTAAGTTCTCCCA
>BQNB010046491.1:0-40269 GCA_026074375.1 Tanacetum coccineum
ATCAAAATTAAATTCTAATTAACTTAATTTGAAAAATAAAGAAAACTAGAACTAAAACGGAGGTCGTTTGAATGTAAAACGAAAAGAAACGGTAAAACGCACTCGACAAAACGGGTCTAAGACTGAATTTTATAAAAAATTAAACCTATACTAAATGTTATATTTTTCCTAGACACTAAATGACAAAAGAAAATTTTATAAAAAAGAAAAATATTTTTTTTATTAATTTTTGGATTTTTTATGAATTTTCTAAGATTTAATTAATTAACAAAAATAAACTTTTTCTAAAAATTAACACTAAAATTTTTCTTTTATTTTTCAAAAATACTAGATTTAAAATGAAAATTAATGCAAAAAGAATTTTAATTTTTCAACTATTTTTCTATTTTTTATGATTTTTATAAGAAAAAGTAATAACTAAAATCTACTTTAATTCCTAGAAAATACAAATTTAACTGGAAAAATATAGAAAAATAGTTTTTATAAACTACAAAGGTGCAGAAAAATTATGGAACAAAAAGCCCCAATTTCTAAAAGCTAATTGAACCCTAATTTGCTTAATTAAAAATATGAACCCTAATTATAAAACTAAAAACTAAAAATATTAACTTAATTATTATTCTAGAAAAGACAGGGTGCAAACTTGGTAAAGTGAAAGACAAGGGTAGGCGGGGTAACTTGTGCAAATTAACACTATAGAGAAAACGGGCACCCTTGAAGTTTGAGAAAAGAACAAAACAGACCCTGCGCTTGTGCTTATTTTTGGCTTATTAAATTTTGAGAATTAGCAAAAACTTAAAACTACAAAGTTGCTTAACAGCTTAATCCTAACAACTTTAATAAAGACACTTCTAACTTTTAACAAAAGAATAAGCTGAAAAATAAGCAAATGATTTCCTGTTACAGAAAGTAGGGGTTTGACAAGCTTTTTAGGTTTTGGCTTATTGTGAGCTTATTTCTAGGTGAAACTTTGAAACAGAAGAAGCTTAATGTAGCTTAAGATGTAAACTAAAGGATTCTAAACTAAGCTTAACCTAGTGTTAACAACATTAGAAAGAAAATTAAGATGGAAGAGTGCAAGGTTTTCTAAAACAGTTTTTTTTTAGGCCTTTTTCAAATAAGCTAGAAGGCTTATTACTAAACCTTAAGTGCTGAAATTCAGGATCTAAGCTATACTTACTTATTTAAGATCAACCTAGATAAAAGTATTTTTCAAATTCAAACTAGAGATGAAAAATCAAAAGGTGTATTAAGCAACAGCAGTTTGCACTGCTGTTACTTGCTGATGCAGTGTGCAAGGTACCTAGTGCAGGCTAAGGGAACAATTTAGAGACTCCTAACTAACTCATTACATGTATGTAGTCCTATGTTTACTAAGTGCAATCTCTAAATACTTATAAAATCCTAAAATCTAAAATCACTATCACTGAAAATAATGCCCTGGTGCAAAAACTAAGTTTTTTAACTCTAAACTTTTTAAATCTACATACTAATTACTAAAACCTTGGTAAAACCTTCTAATATTGCTAAACTCAGTTATCTAAGAAAAATAGACAAAATGCTTTTGACTTAAAGAGTCAAACAAGCATATATCCAAACACCCCTTTATGAAATTCTGTCAAACTTATTTGTACTTCAAGCTTATTTAAAAACTAATTCAGCTAAAAACTTTTATCTACTTCTACTTAGAATTACCTAATAAAGCTATTTGAACATTAAAAGTTACAGCTTATTAATGAAAATAGGCTAGTTTCTCTATGAGCTTAACCTACTAGCACTATGACAGAATTTTAGAAAAGGTAATTTTGCTCAATTATATTCTACTAGACTTAAAAATAACTAATTATAAGACTAGAACAATCATTATTGCAGAGAATTAAGTGAACTTTGAATAGAAATAAGCAAAGGTAAGACTAAAATTAAGCTAAAATGAATCTTTGAGAATTAGAACCTGAAGGATATGGAGTCTCAGAACTAGAGCTACTCTAGTTGAGTGAGTAGCTCAAATTGTAAACCTAAGTGACTTCCAAAGTCTCTAAACCAGAGCTTAAAGCTCAATAAGTTGAAACAGCTTATTTCTCCTTTAATGCTTGAAAATGAGCTTTATCAACTTTAAGTGATCATGTTTTTGATGTAAATGATTAGATTGAGATTATTAGTGCTTAAGAACAAAATTAAACTGAAATTGAGCTTATTAAAAGGTATAAGCTCAAACGAGCTTATTTAAAGCTTATTTGATTAAATTCGATTTATACTTAAAAACAAATGATGAAATAACATGTAAACTTAGTTGAATTACATTAAAATGCTTGAAAGAAATACTGAATTTAAATTACACTAAAAAAAACATAGTAAAGTGTTGTGTGTTGTTCGGCTTGGTCTTGGCTCTTTTATACAAGTCCTCAGCCTTCACTTGGTCTTGGGAAGAGCTTGTTGTGAGAGTACAATGCTTCCCAATCAATCCTAGCCCTTCTCTTTGGCTTCTCTTCATCTCACCATTCATGGGGGTGCTCGGGTTGTGTGATTTTGGCAGGGGAGAGGGTTATAGGGGCAGGGTAAGTGGGAATTGGTGAGGGTGAGCTGGTGGTAGTACTTGGGAGGTGGTATTGGCCATAAAACCGTGGGAGAGGGGGGTTTAGGTTTTGGCGGGTAAGGGGTTTGGGGTACGTTTATGGTTACAGGTTTAAAAGGTATCTTTGGAGAAGAGGCAAGAAAACAGGTAAAAATGAGTAAATGAAAGCTTAAACAACAAAATTTGATTAAAATTGAGCTTATGAGAAGTAATAAGCTCAAATGAGCTTATTAAGAGCTTATTTGCTAAATTCAACTTCAAACTGAAAACAAATGATGAAGTAACATGAAACTTAGTTGAATTACATTAAAATACTTGAAAGAAATACTGAATTTAAATTACACTAAAAAAAACATAGTAAAGTGTGTGTTTTGACTTCGGCTTGGTCTTGGCTCTTTTATACAAGTCTTCAAAACTTCTAGCACTTGGATGTGTTTTCTGTGAGAGAACAAAGCTTTCCCCCAAGCAATCATAACCCTTGCGTTTGCCTACTCTTGATATCAGCCATTGAAAGGTTTTCCTCCCCGGGGTGAGTGTTTTGTCAGGGTGGACGGGTTTATAGGGGCATTGGGAGTGGGAACGAAAGCTGGGAGGATGTAGGAAAGTACTTTTGGGAAAGTGGTTTTGGGAGTGAAACAGGTAGAGGGTCGTTTTGAAGTTTTGGCGCCATGATGGGGTTAACTGAACCCTGGCTGGTTCGATTTTTGCAGGTTTAAAAGAGATCTTTGGAAAAGATGCAAAAACAGTCCCTCAACTCTCTCTCTCTTTTCATTTCGTTTAGCCCCAAAAAAACAGTTATAATGAAGGTTTGGAAAGTGACACTTTCGGTCCCTGACGTTTTATAACAAAAGAATTAAAAGGGTTTGGTAAATTACAAAAGTGGTCCCTGCTGTTTTATAACTAAAAGGGTATTGGGAGGTTTTGGCAAATTGCAAAACCAGCCCTTGTGTTTTATTTTTCTATTTTTCTCTTTATAAAACAACTTTTAAAACTTGGCATTTTTGGCCCCTTTTCTTTATTTTTTCATTTTTAATTATAAAACAAAGTTTACTAAAATTTACATTTTGGTCCTTGTGTTTTATAAAAAAAAGTGTTTTGGGCTTGGGTTTTGTGTTGGGCCCATTGGGCTTGTATTGGGCCCAACTGGGTTTGTCTGGGCCCAATAAGGTGTGTGGGCTTGTATTGGGCCCACTGAGTGTGTCTGGGCCCAATAAGGTTTAGGCTTATGTTATTGGGCTTTTTAAGGCCCAATAAGGTACAGGTTTGGTTATTGGGCTTTTTCAAGCCCAATAAGGTTATGAAGTGGGTTTTGTGTGTACAATGGCTGAGATTGGCTGTAACTGGGCTAGGATTGGGCCTTCAAAGTCTTCACAGTCTTTGTCAATTGCACACAAATGGGCTGTTGTAATTGATTGAGGGCCCATTTGGTCTTCACAGTCTTCATAAATATACTATTGGGCTTTCCCGGCCCATCAGATGGGTTAAGATTGCATTCAATAGTATTCTTCAGTTCCGGCTCCGGTTTGACTGCTGATTCTTCAGTATTGACTCTGACTTTGGCATTTTTGGACTTTGGCCTTGATTTTGCACAGTCTTTTCCATTCCATGCTCAGTGATATCCACTTCCTGCACAATACAAATGCAAAACAAACATATATTTGGCAGTTTTTGTCTGTTTTTGGTCATTTAAGCTCGTTTTTAGAGGTAAAAGATATGTGTAATTAAGCACTTATCAGGGGCGTTTGACATAACGTCAATCCTATAGTTTTGACCCATTTTACGGTTGTACGGGTTAAGAACAAATCTTTATTTATATGAAAGTATGTTCTATGATATTAAACATTCAGCTAATGTTGTGTCTCACTCATATCTTATTAAACCACCTGAATTGTTATTTATCAATTAGTTAACTTGCACAGTAGTATGACCATTCAAAAGTAAGAGTTGTTTTTAAATGTTAACGATCTATTCAGATGTGTTGCCATTATTTATCAATTAGTTAACTTGCACAGTAATAATAATAAACAATAACTATGTAATTAGGTAAACAAATAAGATGATATATGCTTGTTAGGGAACAAAAAATAATAAACCTCAATAGGGCGTCACGGACTGAAGAAGATCCAAGTGGAACACAAAGAAGGTTGCATTTGCCGTTATTATCTGAAAGAGCAATCAAGGGGTGAAAAAGTTCCTGCTTATTTTCGACAGGGTCACCAAAGTAGATAGCATGACAAGCTATATATTCCTCTCTTTTAGCACTTCTCCGAACATCTGCACGCCATCCTTCGTATCATATACAGAACTGAAATATATATAAGAAGGCATAATGTGGTGACATATTATTTTACATATATCTCCTAAAAACAATTAAAGCCATATAATTTATAATATATATATAAGGTGAGTATCCAAGTTAAAAACATATAGACATTACATGCATCCATTCAGTAACGAGTAGCATTTTCACTTAAATATTGTAACTTTACATCATCGTTGTCCCATAAATCTTGAGACAAAGTAGCTAAATTGAAAAAGAATCAAACCTCATAAATATCCAACGTATATGGGGTGGAAAGTTCCTGCTTATTTTTGCTAGGGTCACCAAAGAGTCATCAATTGCTAATAATAATAGAGAATAATTATGTAGTTAGGTAAAAAAATAACCAGATATATGCTTGTTAGGGAAACAGATTATAATAAACCTCAATAGGTTATCACGGACTAAAAAAGATCTGGGTGGAACATGAAGAATAGGTTTAACATATTAGAAGTTATAATTATCTTCCAAGAAACTACCCAGCGGATTCTTTGTGATGGATAACAACAATACCTAAATATGCAGAAGGTTGAAGGCAGAAAAATATTGTATTCTATTGAGGTCTTTGAACGAAAGTTTTTTTTCTCTAGATGGCTGACGAGATCTGTGAAGATTATTAACACCTCTATTATATACCAATAAATTTGGTTCAGACTCGTTAAATTTCATGGAATACAAGTTATCACAAACGATATTAGGTTATGAAAAAGTTTTAATACCTCTGGAGTCTTACACTTTCAGAGCTTAGGGCATCTCTCAGACCAGCATAACCATATAATTTAGAACGTACACCTGATTTAGGGTTATGATAAATATATGATGAATACCGTGAGTTTTTTTTAATATAATTATATTAGGGTTTTGTGAATACCGTGGTTTAATATTTGGGATTTAAATGATTTTTTTCAAAGTATAACATATTTGATTTTCATTATATATCACAACTTCTAGCTTGCTCCATTGGTTGAGGTGCTTGTTTGTGAACCCGCAAACCCAAGTTCGAATCTTGTAAGGGACATATTTTTGATAAAAAATCCAAAATTTCTTATAAATATTAAAAAAATCCGTTTTATAAAAAATCCGAAATTTCTTATAAATATTAAAAAACCAGAATTTATGATAAATAGTGATGACATGGCTTACATGGTGACATGGCGCATGGACTTATGACATGGAAAATTATGTTAAAAAATAAATTAAAAGTTAATGACATGGCAACCAAGATGACATGGCATTATGACGTGAAACAAATAGTCAAATGTCTCCTTTCTATTTTTCTGTTAAAATTTTGTGTAGTTATATATATATATATTTTTATATATATATATATATATATTTATTTATATTATATATATTGATATAGTTATATAATTATATAGATAATGGGATTAGGGATTTTTGCATTGTAACTTGCGGATTTTCTAGTGTATAATGTTCTATTTAGTCCTTTGATTTAGTCATTTTTATGTTTTTGTCCGATCATTTCCGTGATTAACGGTAATAGTTTTATTATCTATTTCGACGTCAATGTTATTATAGGAGAAGGAAACCCTTAGATTTTAGTGTAGGTGACCATGTTCTACTCAAAGTCTTTCTTTGGAAAGATGTAGTACGCTTTGGGTAGAAAGGCAGTTTAGCACCTTGAATCGGTGTACCATTCCTATCGTTAAGGTTCGATGGAATTCGAAACGAGGGCCTGGATTTACTTGGGAACGTGAGGATAAAATAAAACATAAACACCCCTATCTTTTTAGTGCTAGTGATAGTTAAATTTTGGGACGAAATTTCTTTTAAGAGGGGTAGAATGTAACCCTTGCGGATTTTCTAGTTTATAATGTTCTATTTTAGTCCTTTGACTTTTATCATTTTATGTTTTTGTCAGATCAATTTTCATGATTAACGGTAATCAGTTTATTATCTATCTGATCGTCAATGTTATTATTCTCTTTATTTATCTCATTAGAGATAATTTTATTCATATTGGATCAATTTTCGGGAAGTTGTCCCGCAAACGGCTTTAAATATCAAACAACGCGTTCCGACACGTCCATAAACGGGCCATAATAAATTTAGAACAATTTAACTTATTTACCCATAGTGTAAATATTTAAAGTTCATCTAAAAACATTTTTACATCCATTAAAAATACAAGGAAACTTCGGGTCGCGTTTTAAATCACGAGTTATGATCATTAAGTGACCCGACAAGAGCCAAAACGCACCTAGGATCCCCCTAGGATGCCAACGGTTAGAGCACCATAAGGGGAACCACAAGGCAACATTTTAGCTAGTTTTGTCCCACCCTTGGTACCCTTTTGTCTTTTATTATTTCAAAACACACACATCTCATATCATTTTACACACACTTCATTTATATTCTTCATTTCTCTCTTTCTTTCTTGCGTCCGAAAACAACACACACATACACACTTCTTATTTTGATTTTGATCAAGAAACATGAAGGTTTAAAACATTATCGGGTTGATTCTAATAGGTGTGGTTGCTTTAAAACAACGTTTGGGTTGTTGGTTTCGTGTAAATTTCATCCTCAAAACCCTCTTTTTGTAAGTCATCGTATTTCACATATTCTTGTACTTTTGAATGATTTATGATGCATAGATATTGGTTGTACGATTTGTTCTTTAAAAATCAAAAGCTTAAAGTTTTGAAATAAATATTAAGGGGTTTTATTCGGTTCAAACTCAGGGTAAAAGAGGCAAGGAAATACCATTTTATTATTTTGGACGTGATGGTTGAAAAACATTTATATACTTAGTAGCTTATTTTCTATCTTCGGCTTAAAATAAGCTTATACATCTTATTTATGGCTTATTTATTTTCGAATGAAAAAGGAAACAAAGAAAAAGTGATTTTAGTTATTACCTGTTCTTGTTATATTTTTATAGCTTATTATGATAGCTTCTTTTGAGAACTAGAATAACTTATAGCTTATTGGCTTATTTTATAAGCTAAATATTTAAGTTTTGGGCTTATATGACCCACAGCCCAATAAGGCCCAAAAAGGCCTAATAAGTTGCGGCTTATTATGGACCTTATTGTGGTCCGGCTTATTTTTATGGCTTTTGGTTATAGCTTATTTTGATATTTAAGAATTCGTGTAGCTAAACGGCTTTATAATCAGCTAAAAATAGCTTATTGATGGCTTAAAAGGCCACGACCTAATAAGCTAAGCCCAAACCATGGCTTAGTCTTGGTCCGTGAGCCTTGGCTTCTTTTGTGGATTATTCGCTGGACTTATTTTCGTAATAGGCCTAAAACGTGTTTTAAAACTAATAATAATATTTTGGACTACTATTGGGCCTAAAACTAGACATTTTAAAAGATAAAAGCGGACTCTTGGTAGTGATTTATACTTGTATATAAATTTGGAAAGCCGAATGATCATTTGAAAGAAATGCGTCTTGATAAACAACGCGAAACGTGTATTTTTGGTCATTTTGTCTGAATTGATTTATGTAAGGGAAAGTGTTTGAAAAATAAGGTTTAAGACCTTAGAAACGTCTTATAAACGAACTGGTCATGCCGAAATTTCATAAAAATATTATACTTAGAATATTTTACTTAAAACATAGTTTTTTTAGAAATCCGACAAAAGACGAAATAATAAGATATTGTTATTTTAATAAATCGACTAAAAGACAAAAAATATATTTTTAATTTTATAAATTGTAAAACTTTTATTAATGACTTAGCGTAACTAAAACGTGCCATTTTTCATAACTAATACAATTAAACTAGGTAACTTGAGACTATCGGTTAGATTACCGGAACATATTTATTAATAACTATTATCTAAGTCTTGATATTTTTACTATCTACTATTTATAAAATAGTATAAGTGTATACTATCTAGCACACATACTTTGATATATTTTCATCGAGTCTAATTCACCAACCATCACATGACCAATAACATTAAAAGTGACTGCACAACGCACATTTTGACTTCTATGCATCAACCTTAAACATACATTTAAGAAACATACATCTAAATTGGACTCTAACTGCAATAGGTCGTGTCTGGACATCGTTGCATAAAATTGTTTAATCATATTCTCAGCTACTTATTACTTTGTCTAAAGGTGAGTTCTCGTAGCCCTACTTTTTAAACTCTTTTCTAGTGGGGGGAAATGATACTCAAAATCTATTTCAACTACTTTTAATACTATGCAAAACCTCTTATTTCTTTTTCGGATGATGCTATGTGCCTATGATTGCGTATATGAATGCTATGTGAATGTTATATAAATGCTATGTGAATGTTATGTGAATACTATAAGATCTATTTATGCAGAGTTCCAATGTGAATTTATGCACCACACTATTTAGCCGACTATGTAGCTCTAGCTGGTAGGCGATAGGTCCAGAGGACTATAAGCGCGCGGGATATTATGGATTGTTGTTTTGGGTTGGGATACCCTGGTATGATATGTTGATGTGTTGATAATCTAAATACTATTGTATGTGTTCTGCTTTTATATTGCACTATTGTCCACACTCTTAAATTCTAGCACAACAACTGAGTTTACTTCTAAACCTACAAGCTCACTAATGTAATGTTGACCTTTCAAGTATGATTAGTGAGATCAGGATAGCAGGCTTTAGCAGACCTAATGGCATCCTTCATGGATCTTATCTTGAAAGACTTGCATTTGGAACTTTGTTTCAATTTAGCTTTTGGATTATCTTAAGACATGTATTACCCCCATGTGTGGGAGCTTGGTTGTAATACTTAGACTATGTGTTGTGTTCTTTGAATTATCTTGCTTTAAGTTTCATACTTGTTGTCGGAGGACGTCGTGACACTCTTATGATATGCATTTTAGTTTTCTCTATATTGTTATCTTGTGTTATGACGGTCAATCCTCCGTCATGCCTCGTGTTTCCGCCTTAGTTGGGGTGTGACAGTTTTGTATGACCATTAACTATATATTTTTCGTCTTTCATGTTTTATAGGTCATCCGATGACCACCAATACCCTTTAGTGGTATCAGAGACACCCTAAACATATATAACCTAGCTATGGTTCTTATTACTTTCTTATTTATCATAAAATTTGGATCGTTAACGTTTTTGTTACGTTTGTTTAGTCAATTTATGTGTTTAGGGTTTTAGGGTTTTTTGCTTTTTGTTGACAACTAGGGTTTAATCACATGTGTGATTCGATTTAGAGTTTATTTGTTTGAATCACATAAAGTCACCACATTATGGTTTCTTAAGCGCTAAATGAGTTTACTTTATGAGGATACAAGGATATCTGAGAACAATCTTTAACATACATGATTCGTGTTGCGAGAAAACAAGGTTTACCTAAATTATTTTTCTTGCATGCAAATATTTTTGTTTCCATTTATGACCTAGGATTTTAGGTTTTTTTGAAAGGTGTAAACTTTATTAAAATTATGATAAAACTATTTTTGGAAACTTTGAGTTAGCAAATTAAATCAGATGGTTAACAAGATTTCTCATGGAACGAGAAAATCTAATCAAGGTTTACTTAAACCAAAGGTGGGTCTACTTTTGTGATCTAGCTAGATAGGATCATAAACGGCTGACATAAATTTTCATGGCCAAGCAGTTAGTTTTCATAAACTGATGTAAGTTCAGTTTTACCGTATTTAAAAGCTGAGACTCTCAGATATGGAAACTATAATTCAGCATATTTAAAACATAATGTGATAATTTATGAAATAAATTTTTATGAAAATATTCATAACTAAATTATTCTAAATATGTAATATGGTGACTTAGGGTTTCTTGCTAAGTTGCAAACTTTTAAACTTTTATGTTTTTAAAAACCCTAACTATGGTTTATAAAATTTTAAAGGTAACATTTTCTAAATTGTTATTAAGAAGTAATATTGTAAGAACTATCATTCATGAGCTATGATAGTTGCATTAGTATGCAAAAATGCAGGTGAAACTCATGGTTTGCATGTATTATTATGATAGGTTACACATGCGATGAATGTGATTGTATTGTTGGTCCAAGCCAAGCGTCGCTTTAGTATTTTCACATGTGCTTTATTTTTGGTAAAAGGTTTCTCTGGAAAATTTATTACTCCAAAAAACGATTCAATAAAATGGATGTGAGTGAGTCTCACATCTTAGCCAGTTACATAGGCAAACAACTTCCATAAAGAAGGTACATTTTATGACTAGATTACAAGTGACTCAAACATAAAAAATAATCTATTTCTTCTTTCGACTGCAAACCTTGATATCGAAATTATCACATATAGTTTGTATGTTTTTAGGAATTTCCTTATCTTCATATATATCATCATATGGGTCGTATTCATCATCCACTACTATTTCCCTCCATTATTCCTATAAGTTTTTTAGACCATATCCAACTCCCTTTGATGCCAAAAAACTTGCAGTGTCATTTTCAACAGGTTCAACCTCATCATCATTATATGAATTAGCCGGATAGTCGACCTTCTCAAGTGGTTTCTCATCATCATCCACCAACACAAGCTTACCATCGAGAATCTGTTTTTTAATTACATTAATCCTTTCTACTAAAGGGAAAGAACATTTCCCTTCCTCTTGCGTACCATGGGTAGTAAACTTACTACCTGTTGCAACTTCCTCAATAATCAGGTTATCAATTTTAAAGCCTAAAAAGAGTTACTAATTGAAAAGGGACAATTAACTTATTTCTTAGTGACTCTTTATTTGAAGCCTTATTCGTACTAGCAGGAGAAGTCGTACCTGCAGTCGATTTCTTAGCTTTAGGCCGATACTGAGTTTTGTCTTCACCAAAACCGATTTGAAGTGTTTGTTGCCTCTATTATTACCACCTAATATCCTACGTTTCACTTCAATAAAACCTTCATCATCAGCCCCTGAAATTAGACCCTTGCCTTTATCCATTTGATTCTCTACTTGTTTAGGAGTAGCTTTTAGACCAGGAGATTGCCCAAATAGCACATATATATTACAACGAGAAGGTTCCCACTCATACGCAATACAAATAATTTTTTTTATATCCATTTCTTCAAGGTTAGGAACATCCATCACCAGATTATCACTAAAATCATTATAAGCTTTGATTTCAATCAAAACTCTTGAATAACTACTCCGACCCCAATGATTCCAAACACATGGAGTTCGTATATGAGTCTAACATCATTGGGGTATTGATTTTCATGTCAATTAAGCTCAAACGATCTGATGTGTATGCAACTAACGAGACATCATTAAATTTCACCCAAACTAGAACGCGTGACAATTCTTCCTTAAGAAGGCTCACAAATGGTGACCATTTCTTCAAGAAAATAGGGATTCAACGAATTATGCATGGACCATCACTAAGCATCAAATCAACACTCTCACTAGATGAAAACTTAAAAAAGAAAAACGTTCCACCAATGTTACTTTCTTTAACCCATATTTTTCCTAATTGTTGTGCATAAACCATTCCACAACAGGGTATGCAAGCCTTTTACTCCCTCCGTCCCATATTAAGTGTCCACAATGGAATCTTTTTAGTCTTTTTACATCAACTTTGACCATAAATATTTTTGTTTGTGTTATATAATATTAAACGAAAATTATACCAACGAAAAATATATTCAAAACTCTATCCATTCATATATCTTGCATCAAGTATCATATAACATAAGAAGAAATCATTAAGGTCAAAGTTGAAGAAAAAAGACTTTGAAAAAGTCAAGTGGACACTTAATGTGGGACGGAGGGAGTACTAATAAAGTAACCATAAAGCGCATTTTTCATTCTATCATTTACCTCATGAACTGAAGCTAAAGGTAGCCAAACATCATATTAGGCACATTTGCTTCAATTTTCGAAGATTTACCTTAGTCAAAGATGTAGGGCTGAGTTTGTTCTTGTAAGATGAAGGAGTTACATTCTTAATATGTTCAATGCCGACCCTTTCACCCCTCTTTTATTAGGGGATATATGTACCGCACCATCTACGTTAAAATACAAGACCAACCCCGTATTTAATACTTTAGGAGTAACAGAATGAACCCTGGTATTAGAGTTATTACCAGGAGAGTAATCAATCCAATAATCTCATGTATATCAGTAGTAGAGGTATCCGGCTTAGCAGTAGGACACGCAATAGGGATACTCGACGTAGTAGTAACCACAGTAGGAATTTTAGTCGGAATAACAACATCAAATGTGCTTTATTTATTAATACTTTCTTGCTTTGTTTAAATCATGCATGGTGACACAAGCTTGTTCCATTGACCAAAATATAAACTACGTTGTTGTGATTTCATAATTGAATTTTAACCCGAGTGTAGACACTTTATTAAAAAGATTTTTTTCTTTCTAAAATTAACATATCGTGGCATGAATTCATGCATTGTTCATACGTAAAACGAATTTTCAAAAAAAGTCGTCCAAATACTTGATATAATATAGAATACCGTAAAGTCGATGGGTTTAAGTCTTACCCTATGGTAATCTTAGACGTAAATACACCGCCCCTATGTTAGCACACTCATAATGTTAGAAACTCCGGATACTCTAGTTAAATTACACCTCAGTGTGACCTCTATAGGCGAACAAACATGGATATTGATGTGAGCCAAAAAGCAATTTAGTAACTGCGCTTTAGCGTAGGCAAAGCTGTTTTTACAGGACTTTTTGCGTAAGTCTAGTTTATTTTGGGGATGAGCCTTGTTGGAAAACGTACGATACAATTTTGGAAATTCAATAATCATTTTCAAAATACATGCAGCAGAAGATATAAAAACCCCACAATGATTTTTCATGAGCCAGCGTTCCATAGACGAATTATATCTAATCAGTATAAACAAAACAACTACGCGTACCTATTTGCTTGGAGTGGGAGATCTAGATGAACTTAAGAGCCCAAAGTAGAACTCCTTACGACGTATACATACTAGCCCTCAATCGAGTACAGTAGCATGCTAACAGTTGCTTAATACAACAACAACAACAAAACAATCAGATTAAATGAGACCAACACACTAAGAGTGTGTCTCGGTTTGTGTGTCGCAGCCAAACAAGAATAAGGGGAAGGAGGAATAGGGTTTTTAAATTAGTTAATGACTAAATAATTATCTCTTGTATTTTTAATGGTTAACAGATAATTACCAAATTCATAATGAGATAATTACCAAATATATAAAAAGATAATTACTAAGTTTAAAAGATTTGATATTATCTAATAATATCCAAATGTTATTAAATAAGTCAAAGACCCAAGCCCAGCCCGACATACCCTAAGGGTGGCCTACTGACCCACGTGGGCCCCAAATAGGCTCGTACCATGTGTTGGGTCCATTCCGCTCCTCACTTAATCAAGTTCAACTAATTAAGCCTAATTTTAATTCGTTTAAATGATAATTAAGGTGTTCGACATGAATTAAGGCTTACTCCTCAAACATCACAAAAATGCTATATATCAGAAAGTCGAAAGATACTCAAGAATACAAACCATAAACGTGACTCACGTATTAACAAGCATCCGTGTCGTGACGTCTCATATGTGTCATCCAATATTAATCTCTATGAATACGTATGAACTCCAGCCATAACAAGTGACTTATTTGTATGAAACAAATAAACATTGGTACTCTTCATATTAGTCTTAATTCATAGCCTAAACAATATGATCGGCTATGGATTTTAGAACAAACTTATTCATGGGTAAAATATGCAAATATAGAACATAATAATATAAAGAAAGAAAAACATTATATTATATTGCATCGGTTCCAATATCCCTAATACATATATAAAACTAAGATGACTTTAAATCAACAAAATGGAGTTGCATTCCATTAACATAAAACTCTTGTTTTTCACATGTTAATGCCTTCATCAAGGAATCAACAATATTGTCATCGATATGGACTTTAATGAATTCTACATTGTTCATCTCAACAGCTTCGCGAATATAATGATGTATGAGAATAATATGTTGACTGTCTTTTTGTACTATGCGTTCATTATGAAGTAGGACAGTACTTGAATTATCACAATATATTTTCATAGGGTTCTTAATACTTGGTAAAACACCAAGCTAATCTGTAAATTCCTTCATCCAATAAGCTAGGTGAATAACTTCTGAGACAACAATGTATTCAACTTCTATAGATGACATTTTAATGGTATCTTGCTTCGAGCTTCTCCACGCTACCTCTCCGCCATTCATAACAAAAAAGTAGCCTGACTGAGATTTTATATCATCTCCATCTGTTTGGAATCCATCATTTAGGTAACCTGTTACATCAAGATCATCCTCTAAACCTCCATAAACCAAAAACATGTCATCAGTTCTTCTCAAGTACCTTAGATTGTTTCACAACAATCTAATGTTCCTCTCTAGGATCCTTTTAAAATCTACTTTTCATGCTTTATGCAAAAGACACATCAGGTCTTATGCAGGTCATAGCATACATAACTTTTCCTATCCTTATCTTCTCCTTATGAGTAGTCGTACTTTGAGCATCACTCAAATACTTCTTGACCATAATAGGTATCCACCCTTTCTTAGAGTTATTAATCTTGAATCTATTCAGGATCTTACCTATGTATATACTTTGACTTAGTCCCAGTAGTCGCCTAGATCTATCTCTATAGATCTTGATTCCTTGAATATAGGCATATTCTCCCAAATCCTTCATGGAAAACAAATCTTTAGCCAGGATTTTACACCATTGAGCATATGCATGTCATTTCTCGTAATAAGTATGTCATCCACGTACAGGACCAAGAAAACTACTTTATCCTCTTAAGTTCTCTTGTAGACACTTGGTTCTTTAGTATCTGAACAAGACTAAATCTTTGATCTTCTCATCAAGCCTCATGTTCCAGCTACCAATTCTTGCTTCAAACCATAAATGTTTCTCTGAAGTTTGCAAACTCGGTTAGGATACTTTGGACTTCGAAAACCCTTAGATTGATCCATATAAATATCTTCATATAAGCGACCATTTAAAAAGGCAGCTTTCACATCCATTTGCCATATGACATAATCGTAGTATGTAGAGATATCAAATAGCATCCTTATCACCAGAGTGCTAACTATAGGCGAATAAGTTTAACTATAATAATCTCTTTGAGTTTATTTATAACCTTATGCCACTAGTCTAGCTTTCAATGCGTTTACATTACCATCCAGGTAAGTCTTCTTCTTGAAGACCCATTTACAACCTACTGCCTTGCTGCCATGTGGAAAATTAACCAAGTCCTATAGTTCATTACCTTTCATGGACTGCATCTCTGCATTCATTGCTTTAAGCCATTTATCTGATTCAGAATCAATCACAACCTGATGGTAGGTTTCAGGTTATGATCTCTAAGATCATGCTCTTCTAAATCTATCAGATAACCATATCTATTAGGTTACTAAGGGATCCTATCAAATCTATAAAGAATAAACACAGGAGGTGCAACGTTATCCTCTTGGTTCTCAGCAGAAGCTTCTTCTACAACATTTGCAGGATCAACTTCTTTTACAACCAATTCAGGATTACGTAGTATAAAAGAACTCATAGAAGGATTTTTAGTTTGTGGTTTTTGAACCTCATCAAGAATTATGTCGCTCCTACTGACTTCTTGAAGTAGATAACCCGACTCCATGAACTCTCTATTGCGATTAACAAACACTTTGTTTTCCTCTAAATAGTAGAAGTAGTATCTAGTATTTTCCTTTGGATACCATATAAACTTACATTTGATAGTGTGGACTTCTAGTTTATTGGGAGTTGTACATTTAAGAATACTTTCGCTTTAAAGTTTCTTGATGCGTTATTTGTTCATGTGATCAAGGCGACAATGCCACAAGTCAGTCTTACTCAAATAAAGTTTGATACAATTAGCAATATGAAACACATATTTATTAATTGAGATTACACCATCCATATTTATCTCAAAAATTCTATTTCTATGAAACATATTAAAATAAAACGTATTATTCTTTGAAACAGAAATACCATAATGCATAAATGCAAGTTCAAAACCAGCATCTCTCAAATGAGAGACGGAAATTACAACTCTGATAATAGTAGGTGAAAAATGACATTGTTCTAAACAATGGTCCATGCCACTAGGTACATTAAGAAAATAAGAACTGATAGCTTCAACATCAGCACGATTATCTTTCTCATATGTAGCACCCTAGCACCCTTTTCCAGTCTCCTGCTATTTCTCATTCCCTGCACATTATTACAAATGTGAATCTACAACCTGTATCAAATATCCAGGAATTAAGGGAGATAGCAAATAGTTTGATCATGTAAAAACATGGTTTTTTAGACAATCTAGTTTGCTTGCTTCGCTTCAACTCATCAAGAAAAGAGGGACAATTCCTCTTACAGTGTCCTATCTTTCTATAATGGAAGCACTCTTCATCCCTTGCTATACTTTCTTTCTTTAGGGGCGGTGGAACTTTATTCCTATCCTTGGACTTTCCTTTCCCTTTTTTCTAGTACTTCTTTTTCACTCATGCATCTTTAATCATATGCAAACTTGGAACAACACTCTTGGATGGCACATTCTTCTCGGCAGTCTTCAACATGTCATGCGGTTCTCCAAGATCTTATCCCAACCTTGCATGATATAATTCATGACAAAGTTATCAAACGACGTTGGCAGTGAGACCAAAATGGTGTTAACCGCAAACACATGTGGCATAGGATGTCTAAGACGTTATAACTTATCGAGTGTAGCTCTTCATCTTCTATACACGAAAGCTAAAAGATTCACCTTCCTCTAGCTTACACGCATTCAGCTGCCTTTGAGTGTCATACAAATCTTGGCTAGCCTGAGTTTGAAACATGTTTTTCAAATCATTGATCATATAATAATTGGTATGACCATCCATCTCCTTTTATAACTCAGGTGTCATGCACGCTAACATGACACACATTGAGCTGCCTCAAAGGGTCAGGGAGGGGTGTATCAATGATTTTCAACTTTTCTTCATACTTAAGGGTGATCCCTAAGTTTTTGTACCAGTCAAGAAAATTAAAACCATTGAGTTTCTCCTTGTTAATCAGAGAACGAAGAATTAGAGCATTCATATTTTGGTTTGGAACAATCATCTACAAAATAATAAAGTCCATTCAGTATTTTTGATATATTACTTTAAATAAACTAATTACCCTTTCTTAACAAAAACTTAATTATTTAAAGCCTTAGATCCAACTTAATATAGTCAATATTCAATTGATCATGATGCTAGTGGTACACTAAAAGGTAGACAACAATTTTTGATTGTATCTCTATAAAACTCTTAGATCTTTACAAGACTTAGAACTTTAAATTTATGGCACGTTTTTCTATCGTTGCCTCGAACTCTGGTCTGACCATCTGCACGGGTTAGTCCTCCAACCAGAGGTCGGTGGAAAGTTTAAGGTGCTCAGACACTCTCTAGATAATCCATTACTGACGTTAAATTACGTTAGGCCTGACCATGCTAGAAATTGGGTAGCATATCCTCATCTCAATTGGATAGCACGACTAACATTTTATCGGTAACATATATGTCAAAACGTGTCTCATAAGTGTAATACATGCCTATTTCTTATAATGGGATTTTGTTAATACATTTTAACAAGTTTAAACTCTTTAAAACAATTTTTGTGTTTAACTGTTAAAACCCCTTTAACCCTTAAACCCAAAATGATGTTCAACATGCATAATAAAATAAAACAATAAAGTAAACACATTCATGCAAATATGAATTATGTATACCCTAGCGCCAAATCCTACAATTGTGTCTATGATCCAACACAGATACAATGGCCATCTAGGGTTTCTCCAACACTGCCACTTGACTCAAGATCCTAATAGATTAGTCAAGCAGCGCATAAGTTCATGCATCTTTCTCCTTGCATCCAACCCTGATATTCATCTTGTTAAATTTATAAAATTGAAAAGTACAATCCTGCTCTAATACTTACAATTGAAATAAATACATAACAAAAACTAAATACAGACACAACTTGGCATTAAGGCCAAAAAACCTAGACGCCTTAACAAGGGTGTAAAAACTAATAATCAAATACTTAAATCATGACAAAAGGCTATGTGCATAACGGGATATACACAATAATAATAATAATAATAATAATAATAATAATAATTGAACTTCTATTGTCTTGCTCATGATCCACTTTGCATGAGGTTGATCATGATAATTACAGAAAATTAAAACATATAATTTTAACAAGCCAATCAAAGAAATTAAATACAATATTTAGTTTTCATCCATTATTTTGATCACGTATACTCACATCTGATAGATCTGTTACCAAATCTATCAAACAGATACAAATAAGAATAAATAGGAAATGTGATAATTTTTAGAATACTTATTTATCCGCCATCAAGTCAGATCTACGCAACTGTTATCAAACTTCATACGTAAATCCAACAGGATTTAGATCTGACACTATGACCATAAAACTCAAGTTTAAAACAAATCACTGATTATTATAAACGCGTACAAGTGACTGATACCACAGTAAAAAAACGTATGGTACAAATTTAATATTTTCATAATCATTATTGAATATAAAAAACATTACAAAGATTTTAAACGAGCCAACAATCGATATAGGATTGTAACTAATCAAAATAAATACAAAAACTTTGCGTACATGTTGCTTGGAGTGGGGGATCTAGACAAACAAAGAGCTCAAAGTAGAAATCCTCACGACGTATACACACTAGCCCTCAAACGAGCACATCAACATGCTAGCAGTTGATGAATACAACATCAACGAAACAATCAAAATGAACGAGACCAACACACCGAGAGTGTGTCTCGGTTTGTGTGTCACGACCGAACAAAAACATAGGGATGGAGGATTAGGGTTTTTGCAGTTATGTAATAACTAAATAATCATCTCTTGTATTTATAATGCATAAGAGATAATTACCAAATTTATAATTATAGAATTAACAAATAAATAAAATGATAAATACTAAGTTTAAAAGATTTGATATTATTTAAATCTTATTATACATGTCAAAGACGAAGCCTAGCTCGAAACACCCCAAGGGTGGCTGACACTACGTGGGCCGCACATGGGCTCGTTCCATGTGTTGGGTCCATTCTATTCCATAATTACTTAAGTCCAACTAATTGAGTCCTATGCTAATTCGTTTAAATAAGCTTTTATATATTTACAATAAATATAAAAATTTGTAATCTTGTGCTATTATGTGTGACCCTAGTAGATCGTATATTAATTAATGTCACTATTTAATCCTGTTTACTATGAACACAATCCTATAGTCCTATTGGGAGCAATTAGTGTGGTAAAACACATACCTGCAAACCTTTCAAGGTGAATTGTGCTTCCCTTAAAACAAATTCGCCATTTGATTTCCAGGGTACAACATCCAAAGCAGATGTACTGCTAGATGTGACAAACTTGCATTAGATTTCACTGAAACATAGGTGTTCTTTTGATTGAAAGGATGCATAATTTTCGTCCCTGTGTAGTGGCATTTTTCTATGTATCAAACGAATGAGAATTATGACTTTATTTATACTAAAAACTTGTCATGTTTTCCAAGATTAACTATTACAATAAAATGATAGTTAATGTGATAAGTATTTACAAGAGCATCTACTCCTCTTTTGAACTTATCTGTGAACATTCATAGTGACTGATAAATTCATTTTTAACAGTTACTTGGTTCGTGTTTAAGTTAGAGATGATATCACTAAATTTTCTTAAAACTAAGATTGTTATTTCGTAAACAATATTTGTAAATTATTTAATTCATTTAAAAAATGTCTAAACATATTGTAAATCTTGTTTAAACTGCACGTCTGTGCTTACACAGAATACCGTTTTAAACTCATTTAAGCCATAAAAAGTGAGTGAAAAATTATATGAACACTCATTTGGTGTTTGAAACGACGTCGTTTTAACTGTCATGGGTTCCCGACCGTTGGGCTGGGTAAAACAATAATGGGTCGGCCCTTTTTTTATTTTACCTACACTTTAATACACACACTCACACACAATCTCTTGAATCTTCCGGAGTACGCTCTAACGCACACATAGATACTCTCACCTTATTTTTTTGGAGAACATTTGTACCCAATGAAACTCATTACTAAAAAAATTAGGGGTTATTTGTAGCTTTTGCGGTTCGGTGATAGTTGGTGTGCATGCACGAGTTATGGTTTCTTAGGGTTTTTATTTGGCTTTTGAGATTGGGTGCGGGTTGATCCATATGCGTAACTTAGGACTTGGGATCTGCCGTTTTTGGGTTATGTTTATGGAAGGGGTATAAATATGTTGATCTATAAGCATAAGTTATGGTTTGGATTTTGGTGGTTTTTTGTGTTATGTTTGTAAAGAGGTATAAATTTTCTTTTGGATATCTTTGTTTTTGTTCTTAGTTTCATTATTACTGGTGTTTGAACTGTTATTTTCTTTTTTATTGGTATATACTGACCTTGATGGTGGTTTATATTAAAGTTCCCTTATGTTATCATAGGGTGCTTTATGGACACTGATGTCTTGGCGAGGCAACTTTTCACAAATTGTGGTTACAACCAAAATTAGTGTATTGCTTTGCATTTGCATTTGCACATTGATATGTGTTATAGATGATTAGGAATGAGTTAGTAGATGGGTATATTTCGTAAAAGAGATAGATCTAGTTGTTTGTTTCCTAAATTGGCGATGATGGTCATTTGAGTTTGCGTGTTTCAGCGAATGTCAGTATCTTGGAGTGGGGGGGCAACCTAGGATTAGGTTTGCAGCCATGGCTGGTATTTGGTCTAGGATTTTACCTTCTTGGGTTGTGGCCTTATGTTTTTCTGTGGACCACTATGTGTGTGTGTGTGTCAAAGTGCTGATGTGGGAATTGTTAGTAATGTAAAGAGGCCTGCAACGTCATTTCAAATGCCAAATGTGTATTTATATACTAAACGCGAGGTATCTTGGCGAGGTAGCTGGACATTTGTATTGGTTGCAGCCTTTATTTATTTTTGGTATTTTGTTGATTGCTTATTTTCTTTTGTGGTAATGATATTGAGTGTATATTGATAGTTGTAGTATGCTAGCGCTGGTATTATAACAACCCAGAATTTTCATCAAATGCAAAATCAACCTATTTTTCTATTATCACAATTGTACGGGGAAATTTTTCGCTTTATTACATTAGTTGCATTGTCAATATCTCAGTATGCAATGTAACTTGCATAACTAAAATAGACGAGCTCACGCAACCTATTTATGGCAATCATGTCTTCATATATGTCAAGCAAACATCATAACATGTCAAGTCAATATCATCATATCCTTTTTGCTAAGTACATTATTCCTATAATGTACCATTCGCAACGTTATATCAAAACGGGCTTTAAACCGTTATCATATACCTCTAAACCCTAATTTCAAGAGAAGTTAATATCTAAAGTGAATGTACAAGCTACTAAAGCATATGTATAAGTAACATAACATCTCATATGAATATACATTCTCTTCAAAGAAAGTTACAAGTCTTTAATACATAATGAACACGTCATTAATGCACGATATCTAAAATAGCCATTTTAACTCTGTTTTCCTAAGTAATCTTGTACAACCCATCAAGTAAAAGTTACAAGCAAGTCATACACTTCATTTTCAATCCATATTCATCCTCATTTTATGAAATTACAAGAAATCCAAGTTAGAAACCCTAACCCAAGTTAAATACTACACTATGACCCGTTTCTTCATTTTTATCCATCATAAACCTAAACCAGCCCTCAAATAAGTTGTAATAACTTAATTTACAACATTATTAATCATATAAAATCATCATTTCATCATTTCATTCCAATTATATGCAAAATGAATCCAAGAAACCCTAAACGTACCAAAATGGAACATTTGACCCGTTTACACGTTTTTAACCATTTAAACCACCAACAATTAATCAAGTGCCATTGTAAACTCATAAAATGAGTTTACAATCCATCATCTATCATTTTCCTAGCAATGTACAAAAGTTGTAAGCCTTGAAAACCCTAATGAACCTATACGTGCCCTAAAATGACCCACGACCTTGTTAACTCATTTTCAACACATTTTAACCCAAACCACTTATCAAACCTTGATTATAATCCTTAATACAAACCTTAACATCAGTAATCTATCATCTTGGTTCAAGAACACACGAATTATAAGCCAAGAAAACCCAAGGAAACCCTAATCAACCCTAAAATGACTCGCGACTATGTTTACTCAATTTCAACCTGTTTTAACCCAAACCATTTGCTGGGTTCCATTGATAAGCTTTAATACAAACCTTAAGGACATGTTTCAATCATTCTTTGATCAATGCCCATGAAATATAAGCCAAGAAAGTTAGTTCGAACCCATAATAACCCAAACAGACCCGCGGCTTGTTTTGCTTGCATTTTGACCCATTTTGAACTCTTCTTTGCATACAAGCACCTCCATGACTCACCCACATGTCTCCCAAGCTACTTACCCACCTGCTACAACATCTCTTTGGTCTAAATTGAAGCCACATCTTCTCTTTTATGTTCATATCAGCTGCGGCATGCTCCCATAGTGTCCAACACCTTCACTCTACATCCTAGACCTCCACAACTCCTTTCATAGCCTCAAAACATCATATTCTAGCTCTAACACATGTCTTGATCAGATCATAGAAGTTCCTTAACCCCCTTGCCTCCATTCGACTATAAATAGGACCTTCCATGCTTCATTCAAACTCGCACCCCATCTTCTCTATCTATAACCCAAGTGAGCAACTATTCTCTGCTTCATTTGATCCTAGGATCATCTAAGAATATCAAGAAGTGAAGCATTGAAGAATTGAAGCCCCGAAGTAAAGAAACTAGGCGTACGAAGTATTTTTGACCCAAAACGACCCATACGACACCATTTTTGCTCCTTGAAGCCCAAACCCAGGTTCTGGATGTTCTACTTCTGCTTCTACACTCTTATAATGTTCATATGATCCTAAATAAACTCTTGTTAAAGTTTCATAAGTTAATTCATGCTCATTTTCCATTTTGATCCAAAACCGTACACCCGAAACCCTAATTTTATGTTTTTCATAAAACTAAATGTTATAATGGTTAAATGTTGTTATTATTTATCCTAACATGCTTAATTAATGTTAAAATAACCACTTTATTAATTATTGAAGGAATTTGAACTTAAAACCCGCGCATTTACGTTTTGAAACCCTAATTTGACCCGTTTTGCTTCCTAGCTTAACGAATCGTTATTTTAAACTTTCATTATGATAAACCTTCATATTTTAGCTTATTTTAATAAAGTTATAACCTGTAAATGACTTTTATAATGTTAAAATAAGCTTGCATGGCAATTCGGACTTGTTTTACAAAAGTATTCCATGCAATGGGTATATATCGTAGCTTTCTGAAATTCATAACTAAAAGGACTGAAAATGTCATTTTATCAAAGTTATAACTATAGGGGTCTATTATGTCACTTTTCAAAGTGCTAGGTTTACTTTGTATATCTTTTAAACTTGAAGGACCAAAATCGTAAAAGTGCAAACTCCGAGGGTATATTTTGCCATTTTTCATTCTCAAGGGTCTAAAATGTAACATTTTGAAAAAGTATAAAAATGTATTCAAAACATTACAAGACATAACTTTAATTAACGCTTGACGTGCTTAACATTTTCAGATATTGATCAAAACGCTTAAAACCGCTTATGTTATAACCATAATATCATTCATCGTCAATGTGCCTTTAGAAATCATGCCCCACGTTCTGACTGAGTTGTTGGGTTTACGATTTAAAGTGCCCTAGCTCCTCAAACGTTTACTGAATGACTTCTGAATTATGATGGCCTGAACGGTGATACAATAATTCCAAACTCTTTAATCAAATTCATAACTCTTAGAACCAAAGTTCTAAAGTACAATCTTCCTAAGACTTAACATATTTACTCTGGTTGCGTGACGTGGCTGTTTACTATCATTTTGCTATATCAACCTTCCCCCGTTAAGATTGTGATAAGGTTGTCAGCTTTCATTCTAAAATATTTATTGCATCTACCTATCAGGTGAAGTTCATAACCTCGCCTTTACTTATTTACATGTTTTATAAACTCGTAAGGGGGATACATGCTTGCTACAAACTTTTTCACATACTCGTTTATCTTATAACAATGTGATTACTTTTCAAAGACTTAGTGAGATTCATAACCTCGCCTTTACTTATTTACATGTTTTATAAACCCGCGAGGGGGATACATGCTTGTTACAAACTCTTTTACATACTCGTTTATCTTATAACAATGTGATTACTTTTCAAAGACTTAGTGAAGTTCATAGCCTCGCTTTTACTTATTTACATGCTTTATAAACCCGCGAGGGGGATACATGCTTGTTACAAACTCTTTTACATACTCGTTTATCTTATAACAATGTGATTACTTTTCAAAGACTTAGTGAGATTCATAACCTCGCCTTTACTTATTTACATGTTTTATAAACCCGCGAGGGGGATACATGCTTGTTACAAACTCTATTACATACTCGTTTATCTTATAACAATGTGATTACTTTACAAGGACTTAGTGAGTTCATAGCCTCACTTTTAAATCTCTTATATTTCATAAACCCGTGAGGGGGATACATACTTAAACTATAAATACAAGTGCTTTTCCAAATTATATGTTATCCTGATATACCATTATAACTAATGTCTAAGTTACTTTATGCCAAAAGTCCCTCATTATCATGGACCATTAATCACTTACGGGTGAACGCGAATAGTGTAGATAGATCTATCGGGATTGACGAATCATGTTTGTGTTAGCCTGATAGGTAACCAAACACACTATATTTGAATTTCATAGGTATATGGCAATTACCTACACCGAGGGCCATTATCTCTATATATATAACATCATTTTGGGTATATATATACACTAGTCAGTTTGTGTGCCATGAGCTTAGACCAAGACCAAATCAGACCAAACAGACCAAACAAGACGATAACGCAATAATATAATGTTACTATGATAATTGTATTCGTTGCAATTATTACAAATAACGGGTAAATAATAATGTGACCCAAGATCATAACAATACCATTTTCATAATAATTGTGTTTGTACAATTATTACACTATGACTTGTATTCAAACTATTTATCAAACCTATGGATTTCACTCAACCATTGTGTTAACTTTTTAGCATGTTTATCTCAGGTAATTGAGCAACTTGCGGCACGGAGTGGCATGGACTTGAAGATGGCTAAAACTTGTTATCATTCACATTGTATGTAACTAGATTTTGGGACCTGCCTTTGTAAAACTATGATTTTAAATGAATGATAACGTATCTTTTAAACAAACGTCTCTTTTGATTCGTTTTCTATGATTGTGATTGTTGTATCCATGAAGTAATACCCCAGATTAGCTTCCGCTGCTATATGTAAAAATGGGGGTGTTACAGATTGGTATCAGTGCCATGGTTATAGAGAACAAGGTCAAAACCTTAACTATAACCACATTTCTTTTCTAGCCATCAAAGTCCTCCGTGCCACTACATCCCGAAACAGTAGGTAAAGATACATATCTATTATACTATTACATAAATACCTTATGTTATTTACAATTGGGTTGTTATCAGAACGATGTCTTCTCCCAACCACTCTACTTCTGATCTTGAGGATGCTTTTTCCTCTATGAATATTCTTAACTATACTTCGGTCTCACTGGATTATTTCCCAGATTTAGCAGGAAGCAGTTCTTTTAACTCTTCAAAAAACTCTAAAGATAATATGATCCCACCAGTATTCTCATCTTTCTACAATAATTCGTATTTGAAGGACGTACAAGCATTTTATGCTAAAGAATTACCTATTTCATAACCAGATCCTATTACTTCACCAGCTATTTTGACTCTATCTCCGGTATTACCACCATCACTACTATTTGATCATCGATATTTCTTTGTTCCTGAAGAATTATTACCACCTAAGAAGCGAATCCGTTCCCCATCTTCTTCCTCAACTACGTTATCTAATTCATCTCGGAATCAAACCTGTGATTTGATATCATCATCTTTCTCAGTTTTTACTCCTACCCCACCTCAAGTATTTGAAATAGGAAAATGTTCGGATAAGATGTATCTGAAACATCATAAGAAACAAGTCGAAGATATCTTAAATTCTTTAGATAAACTCTATCTTCACCGCATTGAGAGAATGGAAGAAGGACGTATTAATGGTAACAAACTAAAGACCGAACCTAAAAGAATCCGTACTCAGATTATCAGACTTCAAAAGAAGCGGTTAGGGCAAAAGGATAAGATTGCCTTTGCTCACTACAGAATTTCTAATCTTGAACAAATCATTGAGAAAATCCAAGCTCGTTACCAAACAAATCAGGGTGATCTTTAGGATGTCATATACCGGCTCAAAATCATCAAACTCTTAGACTAGTTATAGATTTATCCTAGCCACAGGATGTGTGGTATAAATAAAAACGCTTGCCAAATCTTGACTATGTACCGTAAGAAGGCAAGTTATTTATGAAGGCAATCCCGTTACATACCTTATTTCCAGCTTATGTCTCTTTCATCATCATCTCCATCATTTGCATCATTATCTCCGTCTTCATCATTATGAATCATACCATAACCTTTAAGTGCTTAAAAATCAAAAATAAGCATTACTCTTTAAGCATTTTAAACATCACATTTTCTTTTAAGTATTACCTTTTAAAACTTGTGATGTCATTCTTACTACGTGTTGTCTTATGTTGATAGAATGCCTCCCAAAAGGACATCAACATCCAAAACACCAGGCATAACTTTAGCTGCCATCCAGTAACTGATTACTGATGGCATTTACTCAGCTCTGAAAGCACAAGCTGCAATAATGGCAAGTGCTAGTAATCCCAACAGGAACACCGAACCTACTGGAACTCCTGTAGCAAAAATGGGAAACTATAAAGAATTCATAAGCTGTCAACCTTTCTACTTTAATGGTACAGAAGGAGCAGTTGGCCTCATTCGCTGGTTTGAGCGGACTAAATCGGTATTTTCTCGTAGCAACTGTGCTGAGGAAAACAAAATGACCTTTGCTACCGGTACTTTAATCGATGATGCCCTGTCCTGGTGGAATGCATACGCTCAACCTATTGGAATAGATCAAGCCAATCAAATCACTTGGACCGAATTGAAAAGGCTCTTAACCAATAAGTATTGCCCTTGAACTAAAGTCAAGAAGATGGAAGACGAATTTTACAACTTGGTTGTGAAAGGAAATGATCTTAAGACTTATATTAGAAGATTTTAGGAATTACCCGTCTTATGCCCAAACATGGTACCAAATACTGAGAAACTTATGGAAGTCTTCATTAGTGGATTACCCAGAAGTATTGAAGGAAATGTTACTGTCTTGAAGCCTCAAACATTGGAGGAAGCCATTAACATAGCCCAGAGATTAATGGATCATATAATAAAGCGTGATTTTGTGCAAGAAACCAATGATCACAAACAAAAGTTTGAAGATAAGAGAAACATCATCGACAACAACAACTACCCCAAATATCATAACAACAATAACCACTCCAACAATCGCAACAACGGTAACTATCAAAATAACCACAACAATCACAACCATAACAATGATTACCACCACCAGCAGAATAGAAGACAAGAAGCCTTCAGAACTTATACTGCCACCAACGGATATACTGGAAATCGTCCTTTGTGTGAAAGATGCACCCTACATCACATAGGTCCTTGTACTGTCAAGTGTCAAATTTGCAACAAGATAGGACATCTAACCAAGAACTGCAGGAGCAAAAGACCAACCACTAGAAATAATCTTCAAACAATATATGTAACTTGTAATACCTGTGGAAAGAAAGGACATTATGCGAATCAGTGCTCAAAAGCAAAGAACCGGGCTACAAGAAAGCATACTTAGAGACAAGTTTGCTTTTGTTCACTCTAGAATTTAGAAACAACTCTCGGGGATATTCAAGTTTCATCAGAATCTTCATCAATCTAATCATCATTATCATCCTCGATTATATGGGCGTCAGTACAATCAACATCTTAATATTATCTAACAATTCATGATCATATCATTTTCTACACTTTACCATATCGTGTTTTTATGCTTAGGTAAGACGATTTATGATCATCTTATTGAAATGAATTAGGTCACTTCTTCATTTGAATAAGGAAATTATAAATCTCCGAACTATGAATTTATAAATTCTCAGTTACAAGAAGTTGAACGCTTCTTTTTGTAAGTAACAAATTATAAATATGCAGGCTTAAGTATATAACATACAAACAAGTTTCTTTCAATCCGTTTGTACAAACAATTCCATAATCATTATAATTATTACCTTCATCATCTACTTATTTCAAAATCTGTATCTCACGTGATTAGCAACTCTCTTACAAATTCATAATCATTCTTTGACATCACTCATTCCATGATCTCCATATTCTAAAATTTTCTGTTATATTCTACAACATAATAACAAGGAAACACACAAGAATCTAGACAATGTCAAATGATTTCAATACCATTAGGTATGAAAATTTTGACAAAGACTTGTGATAGCACTCTTATTCGATGTTGACTTTTAAAAGGTTAATGAATAACGATTCTTTATGATCAGAGTAGCGCAGCAGAAGCATGGTAGGCCCATAACCCACAGGTTCCGTAAATCGAAGTATTCCAGCCCCCCAGGTTCTATCAGGATCTGGAGAAATTCTATTGGCTGTCATCAAGAGGTATGATCTTGAAAATAAGTAGACGTGTGAAAGGAGGTAATTATAATTATGGTGCGTAACATAATTATAAATGCATCACACACGTGGACTTGTGACCTTGATTAGCCTAACATAAAGATCAAATTCATGCCTAGTACCTACATCTATATCACTATAACTTTCAATTAAATCTCGGGACGAGATTTCTGTAAGGGGTGGAGACTATAACAACCCAAGAATTTTCATCAACCTATTTTACTATTATCACAATTGTACGGGGAAATTTTTCGCTTTATTACATTACTTGCATTGTCAATATCTCAGTATGTCATGTAACTTACATAACTAAAGTAGACGAGCTCACGCAACCTATCTATGGCAATCCTGTCTTCATATATGTCAAGCAAACATCACAATATGTCAAGTCAATATCATCATATCCTTATTACAAAGTACATTATTCCTATAATGTACCATTCGCAACGTTATATCAAAACGGGCTTTAAACCGTTATCGTATACCTCTAAACCCTAATTCCATGAAGGAATAATATCTAAAGTGAATGTACAAACTACTAAAGCATATGTACAAGTAATATAACATCTCATTTGAAATATAAACTCCCTCCAAGTCAAGTACAAGTTTTCAAAGCACAATGTACAATTCATTAAGCATGATCTCTAAAATAGCCGTTTTACCTCCGTTTTACCTCCAATTTCTTCACCACCACTTTTGTACAAGCTACTACACTCAATATACAATGTGTAAACCCTAATTATTCTATTCATAAACTTTCATACACATTTTTACACTCAAAACCCTAATACAAAAGTCAGAAACCCTAACCCGAGCAAAATACTAAACCATGACCCGTTTCTTCGTTTTTATCCGTTTTAAACCTAAACCATTAATCAAATAAGTTGTAAATACTTAATTTACAACATTACAAATCCTATTTCATCATTATAACATCATTATACATGAATTAAATCCTAGAAACCCTAAAACAAAACCCTAATCTAGTTCTAACCCTAAAACCTAAAACTAGGCCCTAGTTCAGAATCGGATCAGTCTATAAAACATAGGATATGGGCAAATCAATAGGTTCTGGGTATTAAGTGAAAACACTAGGTTGTAGCCCTATGTCTTGTGATCATTTTGCCGGTGGAATCAACCCGATTCGACGTCGGATGAATTAGTTATAGCTGAAATGGAAAAGGTGCGCATATTCGGCACACCTATAGTAAATGGCTATTATCTCTAAATTTTTGTATAGTAACCCCCAAATATGTAAAACTAAACGTTGTAGAGGACTCAAATATATAACAATGCTCACTGGTTTGAGCTTCAACAGAGTTAAGGTTTGCAAATGACAACCATTTTACCAAGACTGATGTTGGCTGTCCAAAAACAGCCATGTATAAATAAAACCAAACACCCCTAAAACGTCTAGAACCACCTCCACCTTGCACCATAGCCTTCCTTACTCATCTCATAGCCTCTCCACATCACCCTATAGCTCCCACACATGTCCTCACCTGGTCTCTTAGCATCCTTAGTCACCAAGTTCCAAAATTACTATAAATAAGGGTGTTATGCCTCTATTTCAAATCATCCCCAACTTCCTCCTCTATAACCCATCAACGGTAGCAACTCTCTGCTCCATAAGTTCCTAAGAAGATACAAGAGAATTAATCAAGAGAAGTATTGAAGCCTTGAAGCCCCGGAGTCGTTATTCTAGGCGTACGAAGCTAAAAGTCCCGATATCGACCCGTTTCCAAGCTATAAGCTCAAACCCTAGTTCTGGATGTTCTACTTCTGCTCCTACACTCTTATAATGTTCATATGATCCTAAATAAAATCTTGTTAAAGTTTCATAACTCAATTCATGCTCATTTTCCATTTTAATCCAAAACTGTACACCCGAAACCCTAATTTTATGTTTTTCTTAAAACTAAATGTTACAATGGTTAAATATTGTTATAATCTATCTTAGCATGCTTAACTAATGTTAAAATAATCACTTAATTGATAAATGAAGGAATTTGAACTTAAAACCCGTGGGTTTACGTTTTGAAACCCTAATTTGACCCGTTTTGCTTCCCAGCTTAACAAATCATTATTTTAAACTTGCGTTGCGTTAAATCTTCATATTTTAGTTTATTATAACTTATAAATGTCTATTGAAATGTCAATTCATGCTCATTTTCCATTTTGATCCAAAACCCGTACACCCGAAACCCTGAATTTTAATGTTTTTTCTTAAAACTAAATGTTATAATGATTAAATATTGTTTATAATCTATCCTATCATGCTTAACTAATGTTAGAAAAGTAACCACTTTATTATTAATGAAGAATTTGAACTTAAGACCCTCGCGTTTAACGTTTGAAACCCTATTTAACCCGTTTTGCTTCCTATCCTAACGACTCGTTATTTTAAACTTTGCGTTACAATAAAACCTTCATATTCTAGTTTATTATAACTTATAAATACCTTTTGAAATGTAACATAAGACTTGGATGGCAATATGGACATGTTTTTGTAATTATAGTCCCATGCAGGGGTATATATCGTAACTTTCTGAACTTATAACTAAAAGGGCTGAAAATGTTATTTTATCAAAGTTATAACTAAAGGGTCCTATTAGGTCACATAACTTGAAGGACCAAAGTCGTAAAAATCCAAACTCCAAGGACTATCCTGCAACTTTTCAAACTCAAGGGTCTAAAATGTAACATTTTGAAAAAGTATAAAATCATGTTTAAAACCTTACAAGACATAACTTTAATTAACGCTTCTCGTGCTTAACATTTCCAGATATTGATTAAAACGCTTAAAACCGATCATCCGGAAGCTATATTGTACCACAATACTAGGGAGCTTCATATTAAGAGGTTTCATTTTGGTATTACGTTCTGACTGAGTTGTTGGGTTTACGATTTAAAGTACCATCTTCCTAAGACTTGAGTAATTTACCCAGGTTGCATGACGTGGCTGTTTACTATCATTTTACTATATCAACCTTCCCCGGTTAAGATTGTGATAAGGTCGTCAGCTTTCATTTCAGAATAATTATTACATCTACCTATCAGGTGAAGTTCATAACCTCGCCTTTACTTATTTACATGTTTTATAAACCCGCGAGGGGGATACATGCTTGTTACAAACTCTTTTACATATTCGTTTATCTTATAACAATGTGATTACTTTTCAAAGACTTAGTGAAGTTCATAACCTCGCCTTTACTTATTTACATGTTTTATAAACCCGCGAGGGGGATACATGCTTGTTACAAACTCTTTTACATACTCATTTATCTTATAAAAATGTGATTGTTTTTCAATGACTTAGTGAGTTCATAGCCTCACTTTTAATCTCTTTAATGCTTTCATAAACCCGCAAGGGGGATACATGCTATAAATAATGAATACAAATGTTTTACCAGACTATATGTTAATCTGATGTATCATTACAATCAATGTCTAAGTTATAAATCCTACAAGTCGTTAAATTTGACTTCGAGTTGTTAAATTGACTTTGGATATTAATGTGTTAGTTTCATAAATCCTACAAGTCGTTAAATTTGACTTTGTGTCGTTAAATTGACTTTGAATATTAATAAATCCTTCAAGTCGTTAAATTTGACTTCTAGTCATTAAATTGACTTTGGATGTTAATATGTTGATATTACCTCAAAATCCATCCAAACATCAATTATAAAACTATCCAATCACATGCAATGCCATATACATCTCTTCCACATATCTCATACATCAAAAATATAATTATTTCCAGGAACCATGGCTAAAATGCATGGTCAAAAATCAAAAGAAATGAAGAATTAAAGATCAAACTTACAAGATTAGGATTAAAATTAGTGAATCAACATAAACAACCACTTGACTTGGTGGCTGATTTTCGGACCAAGAAGCACCCAAAATATTTCAATAATTTTCTTGTAAACACCCAAAATAATGTTTCCCACTTGATAATATAAAACTCCAATAAAAAACTTCAAGAAAATTCCCCAAAAACACCTTTAAATCTTCATGAAAATTTTGGCAATGATTTTTGAGAAGCTGTTAAGATGCTAAACAATATGTAATCAATCATTTTAAAAATGAATGGTGGTGGATATTGTGTAAATTGGCAAGCCATGGGAGGTGGGCGGAGGGAGATGTTATTTATCAAATGTTCGTGAGTTTGGTTTTTGGTGAAAGAGGTCATAAATAAAGGGGTGATAAGGATTTAATGTTTTGTAGGAGCTAATTAAAAAAGAAAAGGGGTGTTTAGGGTTAAACATGTTGTCTTTATAAATTATATTTTTTTTGTTTTTATTTTTCACCACAATATTTGTTTTAAAACATTTAATTGAAATATTAAAAATTGTAAAAATACTATTTTGACGCGGTTTCGGCCAAACGCGGATAAAAGTCAAAAAATATTAAAATAAAAGATAAATAAGCTTTCGAAGCTAAAATATAGAGTTGTCGATTTCTCAAACACTAAAGCGGATAAATATCTAAATCACGGCGCGCAAATAATTAAAATTTATGATTTTTATCAAGTCGAGCAAAAAGAATAAAAATGATTTCTACAAAAATTAGAAAATACAAATAGGGATCGGTCTAAACATTAATCTTAAATTCGGGTTGTTAAAGTATCTACCCCTTTAGGGAGCGACGTCCCGGCGCTCAATTCGTCTGAATCGTCTTCGGTTAAATTATGAAGAGATGAGGATATAGACAAGTCATCGTCGAGATTTCCAACGGATACTAAATGAGAAAAAGTCAAAACATCAAATATATGCAACGGAGTAAAACCAACGCTTGAATGTCGCGAATCCTAAAAGGAAAGAAAAAATACATGACTCGAAGAATCCATTTGAAACAAGGAATTAACAAGTTGTCAATTTTGGAAGCGATAGGTCAATTACTATTAGCTTATCCAGTTCGCCACGGTCGATACAAATTCAAAAAAAATCCATATAACAAATTATGAGTCAAAAGGAGTTCATAGCCCAAAGAATAATTCGTACAAACGAACGCACGCTATGCTGGATACACATAAGCCCACTCATTCACAATTCGTCACTTACATAAAAAGGCGTCCCAATCCATATAAGTGATGAATTATGAACTTATGGTTCGGTGAATTAATATTTTCCTTAACAAATGAAGAAGCTACCATTTCATTACAATACTACGATTAAAACTCAACCTACATAAAGCAATGCCGACACAAAACACAATATCAAAACAACATCACAATAAGTAAAAAGGAGTGTCTACTTGACAACATGATTCTTCAAGATCATAAGATGTAACAAGAAGAGTAATAAAGCGTTAGTCAATCGCATTACAAAGGTAATATCTAAAAGAGACTGCACGAACCAGTGTGACCACGATATAAGCCGTAACTTCTACCCACTGGAATCTTCACAACAATGGATTAAACAAACACACCATATAGCGATACAACAGCATTAAGAATCGTGTCGGACTCGGAGTCGAACAATAAAATAACTGGTGGAATTGACAAAGTACGCCGAATGTCAATATTATCAAAAAGGAAATACAATAAAGTCACGTTAATGTTTCGGAGATCACCGCATCGCTCATAAAATATCAAGGAAAAAGAACTTATTAAGACTTACCATAGTACTATACACATATGTAGGTAATTATCATTACATAAATGTTTCTGCCCTTTGCAATCTGACTTAATGGACCTATATTTCAAAATTCGTAATAGGTATAAATGAACGGTTTTCGCCTTAAACAAGATGTTAGGCTCTAGCTTAGTGAGATTACAAGAGAAATACTTAAAGTTTTTCGCTTTATTACATTACATTACTTTACATTACTTTGCATAAACGTTTCGCTTGATTACATTACATTACTTTGCCAATATCTCAATATGCAATATATCCTGCATAACTAAAGTTAACGGACTCAGGCAACCTTCATATGGCAATCCTATCTTCATATATGTCAAGCAAACATCATAATATATCAAGTCAATATCATAATATAATTTCTACAAAGTATATTATTCCTATAATGTACCATTCGCAACGTTATATCAAAACAGGCCTTAAACCGTTATCGGATGCCTCTAAACCCTAATCTCATGGAAGGGTTAACCCCTAAAATGAATGCACAAGCTACTAAAGCATATGTACAAGCAATATAATATATCATTTGAAATATAAAAACTCTCCAAGTTCAAAGTACAAAATCTTAAAAAAAGCACAATGTACAAGTCATTAGTCATGACTCTAAAATAGCCTGCTTTACTCCGTTTTCATCTAATTTCATCACCACAACAATGTACAAGATACAACCACTCATTATACAATGGTATAAAACCCTAAATATTCCATTCATAAGCTTCATACTCGTTTACACTCAAAACCCTAATTCAAACCCTAAACCCTAAAACCGAGCTAGTTTCTAAACCATGACTCGTTTTCTTCGTTTTTTATTCCATTGTAAACCAAAACAATACTTAAAAATTAAAATAACTTAAATTAACACATTCTCAATCAAATCCAATCATCATTTCATCATACTACTTAATTATGCAAAGAAACGAAATCTAGAAAACCTAATTGTTACTTTGACCCGTTTTTCTCATTTTCTACCCCATATTAAAACTCAAACCACCTTCAATCTTGATTATAAATCCCTTAATATAAGTCCGTTAGGATCAGTAACCTATCATTCCTAATCAAATATATACAAATTAAAAGCTAGAAAACTCAACCCAAACCCTAAATGAGCCCTAGTGAACCCGAAACCAAAACCCTTGCAAAATAACCCATTTTAACTATTTTTCTTGCAATCAAGCACCTCCATGACTAATCTAATTCATTCCTAAGCAGCTTACAAGCACCTCTCTTCAAATATCTTTCATTTATATTGTTTAAAAATCACAAAAACTTCTTGTTCTTTCTAGTGCTTAGCCGCGGCAAAGAAAGAGACAACACCTCACCAAAGCTACCCCCTTAGCTTATACAACTCATATACTAGCTTCTACACATCCCTAAATAGACCCTCTATGTGTCAAAACAGATCATAAGCTTTGCTTACTCCTTGCTACTTCAAATGGGCTCTTTTGGGTCGTTTTCTATGATTATGATTGTTGTTTCCATGAAGTAATACCCAGATTAACTTTCGCTGCTATATTGTAAAAATGGGGGTGTTACATCATAGGATTAATTATTAACTACGAGCTATGTTAAACTGTAAAATACACGGGGTAACCGAGTCTTTTTCTTATATCTAACAATCTCCCCCTAAGGGAGGTCACCTTAGAAAATACTAATCTTAAGCTCAGCAATCTTATGATTGTTCTTGTGTTCCAGCTCGTAGTCTTTGATTCTTCATTTGATATCTTGTACTTGGATGAAGTGATCTTTGATCTTTAATCTTGAGCTTGTTCCTTAACTCGACTTGTGTGTGATCTTGAGCTTCTTTGAGATCATCAGCCAAAAGTAATCTCTAATCATCATCTTGTGGTGTTTCACCATCTTGTTCTTATGACATCTGGACCGACATGCTCATACCTTTCTTGATCTTTAAAAGCTTCTTTTAACTTTAATAATTGGTCACTTTAGGAAGGACATATGATATCAGATTTGCGAAAGCTTTAAAACATTTACTTGAGCTTTCATGATGTCTTTGGATGTGTCGGTCGAGTATGAGCATGTGGTTATGAATTTGGCTTGTCTCCGGCCACCAGCTGCTACTGTCGGGAATACCTGTAGGTTTACATTAGTAATAAACGAAAGAGTCTTTGTTCACTTTCGCCAATACGGTTGTATTAACCATGGTTCCCCGTTTATCAGTATAAATACTGCCTTTGATCAGGTAGAATTATGAAGAATCTCCTTGACAGGGTTTCGCAGCTGCACTAGCCGTTCTTAAAACTAAAGCGTCTCAAAGTAGACAACACAGTATGAGTGAATTAGTTAGACAAAGTCTCTCTGATTGAAGAGAAAATTGATTTGAAAATCAATCGATGTGTCACTTGAGAAAGTGTTTTTGTAACACATTAAGAGTTTTAAGCTTTTATCAAAATTCATTAACCGTCAATTCATAAGCTGGACCGAGTCGATATCCAGTGTCACAAGTTTGATCCATTAAGGATCTCACAAGTCACCTACCATAAGCTTGTTTGATGTTGGCTCAAGTAGGATTTCCATCTTCATTGTGAATACTTAAGTATCACTCGGATGTTCTAGAAATACCATAAGGATAATGCGTAAGACTCTTATGATAAACCTTGTTTTAACATTGTGTGAAAGACAAGTAAATTGGAATAGTGTTCCAATGAGATTAATTGATTATCTATTGGCTCTAGACTTAATTGTGCGTTTTGGGTTTAGTGGTCGGAGGCTGGAGTTGACTGCCACCTTTTCAATACCGACTAACTCGGAGTGAGAAAGTCAATAGATAACGTGTTTAGTCTCCGTGAGAAATGAAACAGTAATCTTTTGAGAAGATCTGAGTGCTAGGGAGGGTTGTTGTCATTGCATCACTGGGTTCTATGATGGCTTTCATTCAATGTCAGCAATCATCTTGTGATTGGTCGTAGTTCCTCGGAACAACCCTCCTTATACCCACTTTATAGCTTGTTTAACTTTTCAAGGTGAGCCGTACGTTGTAAGAGACACAAATGGCAAGTTTTTAAATCTTTTGTTCGAGTTGGGAACCAACAAGTTCACCAGAAGTTATTATGATAATACCTCAATTGAGAATATTATATTTTGGTATTTTTACCAATTTGTGAATTTTATTTCTTTTTATGGAAACTGTTTTTATATTTTTGGTTTTTCTTTTGTGTTTAGATGATAATTATACTAGTAAAAGAAACTGAAAAATATTTTTGTACTTTTTATGTTTTTATAAAGAAAATATTCACAGATTTAAACACAAATTGTCAATGCGTAGCAATAATCTTTTTCAACTGCCGCCCCGGCAACGGCGCCAAAATTTGGCTTCGCGAAAACTCACCCCCTCAATATATACCAATAAATACAATAAGCACACAGCAAGGATCAGAATCCGCGAGACCAATTAAACCGGAAGTTGTATAGGGTGTCTTCGGGTCGTTATGTCCCAACGAGGCTTGAATGGAAAATCGAAAGACGAATTGATAATCGATGTTTGAATATGACAAGGAATGATTGAGCACTCACACTAATAAGCAAATGCACGAGAAAAGAAGCGAGGAAAATAAGCTAAAGCAGGCCTAAAGGCTAGGAATGGTAAAAACACTTTAAAACTTTTATACTAAGACACAGAAAAGCTCAAATAAACTTAAGACAAATTAAATAAGCTAAAATAACTCTAAATAAGCAATTTCAAAAAGCAATTAAGCTAAATTAAGCAAGAAAAACTCAGCAGTACTAACAACAGTACTAACAGTTTTAACTACCAGTACTAACTTGGAGTTAGTACTGCTAGCTTTAAGTTAGTACTGCTAGCTTAAGGTTAGTACTGCTAGCTCAAATAAAACACAATGAAATAAGAAATAAGCAAATAAGCTAAAACAGATATTTAACTACCCCTAATAAGCATTCAGGCATAAGAATAAGCAACTAGATTAAACTAAAATGGCAAATAAGCTAAAAAGCTACAAACTGATACACTATTGAAAATACTTTGAAAAGGAAAATAAGCTTAAATAAGCTTACTCCTAAAGACAGTAAAGGAAAATGGTTTAATCTACTCTAAAAAGCTAAGGAAATCTTAAATAAGCAGAAATAATAAGCTGATAAGCTAAAATGAACCACCAGTACTAACAGTTTTAACTAACAGTACTAACTTGGAGTTAGTACTGGTAGCTTTAAGTTAGTACTGCTAGTTTTAAAATCCCAAAAATGAACTAGCAGTACTAACTATGGGTTAGTACTGTTAGTTCAAAATATCCCTTAAAGTTTGCACAAATCATTTTTCTTTTTTTATATTAAGCTGATATGGTCCTAAATTATTAACAACAGATTATCAAACAACAAAAATAAAGCGTTTATAAGCAGACTTCAATCAAGAATAAGCACTATAAGCAGTTCTGCAGTAACTAAGAGAAGTACGAGAAAGAGAAACTTACAACACCCTTGCTCAAAACAGGGCTAAACTAAGAATCTACAAGCTCTAGTTTGTTCAAAACAAGCTAGTAGTGTCCATAAGCCCATCCAGAATTGGCTTATCATCCATAGAATAAGCTGTGGTGTATTTGAGAGTGATTTTCTCTTAACTACTTAACTATTTAAATTTACTTAATTAAAGCAGCTTGTAAACAAGCTGTATTGAGAGCTTTTTGAACACAAAACAGCACAATGAAGAAACTTAACACTTGGAATTGTAAATTGATTTAAAACTTCAAAGTTGCATTAAAACTTGAAAGTGTTACAAAGCTGAAAGTAAAAGCTGTAAATGAGTTTTTACAAGAACTGAAAATAAGCTAAGTTATATTAAAAATTAAAAACTAACTAACTGCCTCAAAGGCTTACAAAAGGCTCTATTTATAGCCGAAGTCTTCTTCTCTTGGACTTCTTTCTCTTGTGTCTTCTGTGTTTCTTTGTAGAGACAAAAACCAAGTGTGCTTGTTGTGT
>BQNB010046492.1:2913-43663 GCA_026074375.1 Tanacetum coccineum
TATCATAATGTTCTTTGAGGGTGTTATAAGATTTTAAACATGATTTAGTACAAGTGGATACCTCAGTGTCTGATCCTGAAGAGTTTGAAGATCCTGGGGATGTATAGGCCATAAGAGCAAATTTGGTAGGTCCATCTTCAGCCTGATCACTCCAATCATAGCCAAATCCATCACACTGAGACACCAAAGCATTTGAAGTTGTTTCCTCGATTGGCACAGTCCTTCTAGTTGTCTCCCTGTTTCTGTTATCTTGGTTCTTAGGAGCCCTGCACTCCCTAGCAAAATGACCTCTTATGTGGCAATTATAGCATTCCACCTTGGTCTTGTCAAATCCAATGGTATCTGTCCCATTAATACCTAGATTTCTTCCAGTCTTCTTGAGAAATCTCCTTGCTCTCATTGTTAGCATTGCCATCTGCCACTTCAAGTCCATCTCCTCTAAATCATCAGGATCAATTTGCTTTAGGTCTTCATTGTCTAATTGTGAACTATTAGACTGACTAGCAAAGAAGGAGGAGATCACAGCATTACTTAGACTATCAACATTTGGTAAAGTAGAAGCATTATCCTTGGAGTTAGCAGTAGAAACACCATGAGCAGTCTTAACTGCTTCATTGGTGATGCCAGTGATATTGGAAGACACAAATGCTATGTTTTGTGTGTTTTGGCTTGTGCTAGATGACCCCATGACTTCAGCTTCATAAATCTTCAGATTTTTGTACAAGTCATCCATGCTTAGAGTTTCTAAATCAGGTTTGTTCCTCCAGATCAAGGTACGAGTCTTCCATTCTGATGGGAGACTTCTTAATAACTTCAGATTCATATCTTCTTGAGAAATAGTTTCACCCAGAATCTCTAGCTGACTGATAAGCTTTTGAAGCCTATCATAGGTTTGATCAAGTCCTTCTGAGCTTGATCCATTGAAATTCTCATACTGTTGCTTTAGAAGTGTCTTCTGAGTTTTCTTTGACTCCTTATTACCTCCAAACCTTTTCTCTATGGCTTCCATCAGAGTCTTGGCACATTTGTAGGTATTAAACTTTAGTTGATGTTCATTTAGAAGAGCCATCAACAGTGTACCTCTTGCCTTTAACTCATTCTTCCTTGCTAACTTCTCCTCTGTAGTTGTAGGAGGATATGTTTGCTCAACACCATTAACAGTTCTCTTTGGTGAAGGTGAGTCTCCATTTACTATTACTTCCCAAAGAGCATAATCTGTCATTAGGAAGTATTGTTCTATCCTTATTTTCCAAAGCTCAAATTCTCCTGGATTGAGTACTGGAAGTTTTGCAGCAGTAACCATTGTTGAAGATCCTGCCTCCATGTTATCACAAACAAATAGTTCTGATATGTGTAGATTGTTTCTTCTAATTCAAAGTTTCTCAACAGGCTTTGATACCACTTGTTGATCTTACTTCGGGATGTCTAAACGTTGAAGTGACCTTGTTAAAAAATCGAAGGTGATTGTGGGGATCTTGTCTACCCGTAAACTTATTGCTTTGCACAAGATTGATTAAAGGTTGTTTAAGCTCGAAATTATTAGCATTGATCGGTGGAACAACTATAGCATCTTCATACCCCTCGATGGGTGCTTGTAACATTTGGGCCATCGTTCAATTGTCGGCCATTGGAACAATGTTATTAGCATTGATCGATGGAACAACTATAGCATCTTCATACCCCTCGACGGGTGCTTGTAACATTTGGGCCATCGTTTAATTGTCGGCCATTGGAACAATGTTATGATCGACAATTGGTTCTTCTAAATCAAAATTTTCAACAACAACCGAAAGAGTTTGTTGTTGTCGACGTCTTCGAGATTGCGAACGAGTGCGCATAAAAAGAAAAACTAAAAATCAAAAAGCAGAACTTTACACTAATTTTTTTGTTTTTGTTTTTAGCAATGAATTTTAACGGTTACACGAAAGAGACTTAAACCAAATAATCAACTACTTCACGGTAGCTCTTGAAAATTACTTTTCAAGGTGAGCCGTACTTCGTAGAGACACAAATGGCAAGTGTTAAATCTTTAGTTCGATTTGGGAACCAAAAAATTCATCGGAACTTATTATGATAACACCTCCGTTGAGAATGTTATATTTTGGTATTTTTATCAATTGCTGATTTTTATTTCTTAATTAAAAAGGAAGACTTTTTTATATTTTCTATTTTTCTATTTTTTTTATCTTTTACTTATACTAAAAAGAAAAGGAAAATATTTTTTTACTTTTTATATTTTATAATTTTTTTTTTGGATTTTTGAATTATAAAACAAAAATGAAACTTTCGAGTGTGAAAGGATCTTCAAACCAAATCAACAAACTCGAAACGAAGGAATCTTGACACTAATCCCGGGCAACGGCGCCAAAAACTTATTGCAAGTTTTATATACCTAAAATATATATACTAATATAACTTTAAGAGTAATTAAGAAAATTACCAAGTTACCCTTGATAAAATCCACTCTCAAAAATATATATAATAATATATAATACGTATATTAAACCGGGCAAATATGATCACCCGAGTCGTTTCTCCAATGACTAGTGAAATTGAATCATCGTTTAAGTCCGGATTATGATTTGAATAAGCAAATAGATGATTTGATGATCTATTACTACTAAATAAAAAAACAACAATTAAAATTAATAAAACTAATACGGGTAACAATTTAAAACGCGACAAATAAACAAGTAAACTAAATTTAACCCCTAAAAATGTAAACTAAATTTCTAAACCTAAGATAGGACAAAAGAAAATTTTAGGAAAAAGAAAAACATTTTTTCGTTGGGACCCTGACGAAGAGTAAAAATGCTATATAACACATGTTAAAGCAAATGCTTGGACGAGAAAAGGAATATAGGTGTGTCTCACGACTACAAGAGAATTTTTCTAAAAAGGACGAAGTGGACCGTCCACGCACAAAGGAATTAAGGAGCCTGAGATAAAAGTCTAACTTAAAGAACTTTGCTTTAAAGAATAGAGCTTTCCCGGAGACAACCCATACAGTTTGTTTCTTAAATCTATTAAAATCGTGTCTGTCTTCCTAGATATCAATACAGTGTATCCGCTCTATATCATATAGCGTATTGAATGTCTGGACGTTATCAGTTCTTTATTTTTCTGTATTTAAAACATTATTGTTAGATTTGGGATACGGCGTACTCATGCACATGAAACGGCGTATCTGGAAAATCTGACTCGTATAGATACTTTTTATACAGGTTTCTCATATGGATATCCAGGTTTTGGATATGACATGTTTGGTTTCCTGTACAATTTATTTTTTTTATATTTTTTTACCGGAGGGAAAACTCGAGATAGGTTTGCATGGTTTTTTCTATATTTTTCACAGGACCTCGCTGGAAAGAAATCGACAATGTTAATGAAGTATCCATGATCTGGAATCCTATGTATGTTGTATTCAGACACATTTACAACACACATTCTTGCAACATGGAGAATCATATCGAGCAAATCTCAGGGGACGTTACTCGTTCTTAATTTTTTTTATTTTTGTTTATATGTTATTTTTTTATACAACGAGGACGTTTGTATAATTTAGTAGGAGGATGGTAATTGAAATGCTAAGCTTGTCCTATTTTTCACATTAATATGCTTAAATTTAAAAAATTCAAGCATACTTTTGTGAAATTACTGGATACATAACCTGCACACAAAACCCTTATTAGATATTGTGAGGATTCAGCCTTATCCGTTTCCAAATATTTACCAAAATCTCACAAAAATATGAGTGTGCCGGTGATGTTGTAGACTTTAAAACTTGGCTTGGTATATCTATTTGAGACCACAATAATAAGTACTATGGATTTGGCTGGAGTAACTTGTTTAAATTGGTAAATTTCTGGATTACACACTTAAAAGCTATATATGTTTGTGTTATATACTAACCACACCGGTTAGTTAACCCCCATATAAACCCTTTGTTTACTCCATAATTATTAGAAGTAATATTCTCTGAAAAACCAGTAGAGCCAATCCTTTAGGATAACACCAACTATTATTTCGTTACACCTTTACACCTTAGCCTACCCTATTAGATTAAGTCCATTATCAGTTTTTAGTTGCTGTAAGTGTTAATAAGTATTTCCTTGTCTTGATTTCATTTTCTATCTCTGAATGGTTGGAAAAATTTGCACGTTGAATTGGAATGTAAAAGTAGTTAAACTCGTATTTTTACTACCATCACAATTATTGGTATATCCGAGTACGAAGAATTATGGAAGAAATTATCCGAGCTATTAAGTTGTTCCCTCTGTTCATCATACAATTGTTTAAGCTTATTATATGATGCAACACATTCATCAGAACAAGATTGTACCTCATTACTGGAAATGTTTGAGTTGAATGCCATCAAAGCATGATCTTCTTCTTCTTCCTCAGCTTGTCCACTCCAGTCAATTACACCAGCATCAATAGTTAACAATGCTTTGGGCTGTTCTTGCTTTCCTGTTCTTTGATCTCTTCCTTTGTACCCTGTATTCTTAGCATTTCCACCAAATCTGGTTTTAATGGCATCCCACATTTCTTTAGCATCAGATATATTGTGAAATCTTGCTAAATGATCTTCTGGAAGAGCCATAAGCAAGGTGGTCCTTGCTTTTCTTTCTCTTTCTCTTGCCAAAATTTCTTCAGCAGATTTAGGAGGCAGAATCTTGATTTGACCTTGTGTATCTGTGGAGATTGATACAGGACCATTTCCATTTTGTATGACCTCCCATACAGGATAGTCTGTATGAGCCAAGTAATGTTCCATTTTCATGGCCCATATATCATATTCACCTTTCTTCAGAATGGGGAGTTTTATGGTTGAAACAGTGTGAGGGGCTTGTTGTGTTGGTGGTGGTGGATTTGGTGGTTGGTTGTTAATGTTTTGATCATCTTCTCCTGCCATGGATGTGATTGTTTAAGGTAAAGGTTTATAAAAGCTTTGTTTTGGTTTTGGTTCTTCTTACTCAGAGTTTCTCACAGGCTCTGATACCACTTGTGAGTCCCAAACTGAACAGATCTTTGCAGCCTGCTAAGGGTGATAGCCAACTTGTATAAATACAGATTGACTATAGAGAAACACTGACTATGAATACTTATTGTATATGCGGAATCTACACAATAGTATTAAGAAGAACAATGAATACTAAACTTTGATTTCTATTAATCTGCTTTAAGGGTTACAGATTACTAACTATGATAACTAATGTTGAGGTGTGAATGATATTGGAAGTGATGATTTTCTCTAAACCCTACGGCCTCCTTTTATAGGTTAAGGAGTCCAAGTAGGTTACAAAGACTATTAATACTTTCTATATTATTCTACATCAATACTATTAATGGTTTCCATAATTCCTAGTCAAACCATTCAATATAATTAATACACATTAATGCATTTCCTAATAAACCATGTAACTAACTATTAGCATTAATGTGTTCTTCCATCTTGTTGTAACTCTTCATCAACATAATAACTCAACATTAATGTTTTCAATCATAAAGTCTTCAATCATCATTAATGTCTTCAATCATCATTAAAGTCTTCAATCATCATTAATGTCTTCAATCAACATTAATGTATTTAGTTGAAACTTCTCTTTTATCATTTACTAGTAGCATTAATATTTAACAATATTAAGAAGACTTTTAATTCCCAACAACTGCCACTAATCTGCTCTTCAATATGATCGTCATCAAAATAGAAAGCTTCATAATCCGGAAGAGAATAGTCAGAACGAGTAGTGGTACTGCCACTACTATTCTCTTCTAAATCAAAGCAGAAAGTTTCAGATTCTGTTAAAGAATTATCAAAGGTGTTAGTCTCCTCCAAGAAAAAGTTAAGAGATGTGAAGGAAGACTTGGTTACAAAATCGGAAGATGGAGGTGGATTAGAATTAATTGCTTCGATCTTAGCAATGAGAAGATTGATTTTCGATAATTTTTCACAAAGAATATCGTCTTTTATCGTTAGAAGAATATCATTATCAATCCCTCCAACTTCCGGGATAACAATCTCCACCACCTCTAAGCTGACAAGCTCAGAATCAGGAGGTGATGCCTCAACATACTCGATGTCGTCAATAGAGAAAGAATCGTTATCAATCGAAGTATAATCATCGTTAGACTCGGAGAAATCCTCAAATTGATCTTTTGAAATGTCAAGAGTCGGAGAATTATCACGAAAAGGCAAATCACACATTTTTTCAGGAATATCCTTGGACTCACTTGGGATTTGGACAAGGTTCTCAAAACTAGACTTTATTACTTCATCCAATTCCGTTGTCGGAATAGTGTCAAGATGCTTATCCTCCATTATGAGAGAGTCAACGGGCTCCTCGGTTGATAAAACGGGTGTGATTCCAACACACGGAGGAAGTCCAAAAATAATAATATCTTTCAAGGGAATATAACTTTCCTTGTCATCGTCATCATCGTAGCAAATGGAAATCTTCCAATATCGATATTTAGCTGCTTGATCTTCCGTAATTTGCTTATCTTCTTCCTTCTTTTGCACATATTGACCAACCATATCACATAAGGATGTCATTTGCTCCATAATCTCATTTTGAGAATTTAGAAGCTCATTTTGAACATTGAAGATAGGATGATTGACGATATATTGCGGGGGTTGAAATTGGTCAAAACCGAAATAATTAGAATCATAACACGGATTAGGTTCGTAATAATTCATCGGTTGACATTGAAAAGTCTCGCGAGGACCCCCACAATCTTCACAAAAAGGATATTGTTGTGGAAAACTCGGTGAAGTTTGTGGAAAATAATCAAAGTTTTGATTGAAACACGGGTCCTGATTGTAGACAAACGGGACTTGAGGTGGACAATCATAACCATGATGGGCATCGTTCCCACATAACTCACAAGAGTATGGCACGTATTGGGGTTGTGGAGGTGGGTTAAAAATGTTAGGAGAATCATTGACATAATTAGGAGTGGAAACATAAGTGAATGAATTTCCATCTCTAGAATAGCATGTCAGATCAAAACTTGGCAAAGTTTGTGGGAGCTCATCAACGGTTTGATTGTTGCATAGTTCCGGAATAGAGATAATCAGAACTTGCGGTGGACAATTATAACTATAATGAGCACCTTTCCCACAAGACTCGTAAGTACATCGTTGACAAAAGATATCGTCTAACGAATGGCTCTTGAGGAGCATTAACAACGTTGGTATTGTCATTGGATGACTCGGAAGTATCTTGAAGGTCTTGTAAAATTCCATTTTTGACACAATATGTAAACAAATCTTCCTTAAATTTTTTCCGTAAAAGAGCACATTCTTGACAATACGGACCATCAATCGGGTTTCCACACCTTGCACAATTCTGAGGGGGTCGTTGAGACGAGTCGGGTGTTTTATTAGGAACACGAACAAGCTTGTCTTCGAAACCCCCTTTAGAACAACAATAGTCTGTAGTGTACAAAGCTCCACAAGACGAGCATTCTTTAATCGTGTAAAGGGGATTTAAACGATAGTCGAATGACGCCATAAGAATTAAACAATATAAAGGGTTAAGAAAAGAATTAAATGGATAAGAAGAAAAAGAAGATTATTTTTGGGTTTTTAGGTTTTTTAAACAATTCAATTTATTACATGACAAAATGAGATAAGACAACTTAAGCCAATTAATCAACAAGCTTCACGGTATCTCTTTAAAAGAAAAACGCACAAAGGAGCGGAGGAGCGGGAAAGCGCGAAGCTATTAAAAACCTTCTTATTTCGGGTCGTAGTTCCTCGGAACAACCCTCCTTATACCCCTCTTGTAGTTTGTTAATCAATTAAAGGTGAGCCGTACCTCGCAAGTGACACAAAAGGCAAGTTTTAATCTTTGATTCGGGAACTTATTATGATAATGCTTCAGTGGAAAGCATTATATTGATGATGAATTGTTTATCTTTATTTAGGACAATGTTTTCATTTTTTTGATTTTTCTTGTTTTTATATACTAATAAAAGAAAATGAAAAATATTTTTGTATTTTTACATTTTTATAAAGAAAATAACTTCACAAGGAAGGGTCTTCAAGGCACAACAAACTTCAACTCGATAATCGTCTCACGGCCTCCCCGACAACGGCGCCAAAAATTGACACGTTTAAATTCAACCCTTTATATATATTAAATATATATATAAATAATATATAATACTTATAAATATATAATATAAGGATAAGAATCAAAAATCTCAATTGTAGTAAACCGGAAGTATGATTCCCGGGTCGTTATGACCCAATGAGGCGTGAATTTGAAAATCGAGAATCGGTTTGGGAATTATGCTTGAATAATCAAAGATTTTATTTAGAATATATTTCTACTAATAAAGTGCCAAATCTAATTTTCTACAGTCCTATTTGATAAAATAAAATTTTCTAAAAAAGAATTAGATTTTTTTGACTTTTTTATAATTTAATATGAATTAAAAACAATTTTAACAAAAATTAAATATAAAAAATACTAAACGAAATTGGAAAAATCTAAACAAAAGCAGGAAAATCCTTTAAGACATGAAGATTGCAAGAAAAATAAAAGCTTGGACAAACAGCTTAAAATAAGCCGTAAATAAGCCCAAAAGAGCTGATAAGCAAATGGGGGAAAACCCCTTATATAATAAATTGTGCAACACTCTACCAGATGGCCCTATTGGTGCCGGTGGTAGAGTGTGTGTATGCTAAAGCTTTGGTTGAGAGGGGAGGTCTCGGGTTCGAGCCTTGTGCTCACCCTTGAGACCTCTCTAATCCTATATTTTTTTTGCAAAAAAATAACTAAAATAAAGCAAACAAGAAAGGTAATTAAAGATACGAGCTAAAAACGTTAACGGGCATTAAAAACGCATCCTAAAAAAACTAAATTATCAAAATTTTAATCCTAAAATGATTTTTTAACTTTTAATTAACCCTTAGTGACTAAAATGTAAGAACAAAGAGAAATAGACCAAAAACGAGGGTAATTTAAGCTTAAAAACACAAAAAACGTGAACGAGATTCAATCCCGTTCTTTAAAAATTCAAAATCTAAAATTTTAACTATACCAAAGCAAAACTAATTTTCCTAAGTCCTATTTGATAAAAGAAAATTTTCTAAAAAAGAATCAGATTTTTTTGACTTTTTTATAATTTAATATGAATTAAAAACAATTTTAACAAAAATTAAATATAAAAAATACTAAACGAAATTGGAAAAATCTAAACAAAAGCAGGAAAATACTTTAAGACATGAAGATTGCAAGAAAAATAAAAGCTTGGACAAACAGCTTTAAAATACGCCGTAAATACGCCCAAAAGAGCTGATAAGCAAATGTGGGAAAAAAAAAAAAAAAAAAAAAAAACCTATATAATAATTGTGCAACACTCTACCCAGTATGGCCCTATTGGTGCCCAGGTGGTAGAGGTGTGTATCTAAATCTTGGTTGAGAGGGGGGAGGTCTCTTGGGTTCGAGGCCTTGTGCTCACCCTTGAGACCTCTCTAATCCTATATTTTTTTTGCAAAAAAATAACTAAAATAAAAGCAAACAATAGAAGGTAATTAAAGATACGAGCTAAAAACGTTAACGGGCATTAAAAACGCATCCTAAAAAAACTAAATTATCAAAATTTTAATCCTAAAATGATTTTTTAAACTTTTAATTAACCCTTAGTGACTAAAATGTAAGAACAAAGAGAAATAGACCAAAAACGAGGGTAATTTAAGCTTAAAAACACAAAAAACGTGAACGAGATTCAATCCCGTTCTTTAAAAATTCAAAATCTAAAATTTTAACTATACCAAAGCAAACAATTTTCCAAGTCCTATTTGATAAAAGAAAAATTTCTAAAAAAGAATCAGTATTTTTTGACTTTTTATAACTTAATATGAATTTTAAAAACAATTTACAACAAAAAAGTTAATATAAAAAATACTAAACGAAATTGTGCGCGCGATCTCTAAACAAAAGCAGGAAAATACTTTAAGACATGAAGATTGCAAGAAAAATAAAAGCTTGGACAAACAGCTTATAAATAAGCTGTAAATAAGCCCAAAAGGGCTGATAAGCAAATGGGGGGAAAACCCCTTATTTAATAAATTGTGCAACACTCTACCAGATGGCCCTACTGCTGCCGGTGGTAGAGTGTGTGTATGTTAAAGCTTTGGTTGAGAGGGGAGGTCTCGGGTTCGAGCCTTGTGCTCACTCTTGAGACCTCTTTACTCCCATATTTTTTTTGCAAAAAACTTTTAAAAGCAAAGTTGTTAAGGGCTTAAAAATAAGCACTTTTAAAACTTGGAATTATTTTTGAAAAGTTCTAAAAAAGCCAGAAATTAAGCTTAAAGACCACAGTTTGCTTATTTTAACTTAAGGACAACAAGCTAAACTATTAAGCCTTTTTTTGGACTTAATAAGCAACACAGTCTCTGTAGCGCGCTATCTCTCTCTCTCGTCGCGCTATCTATAAGCTACATCTAATAAGCAAATGCAAACAGAAATAAGCAAAGATTATAAACTAAAAAACTAGAAAAAGCAAATAAGCAAATGAGCTATCACTATCAAGCAAGCAGCCTAAGGGCGCACTTCTGGGCTTATTTTTAAGCCCCAAGATGGATCCTTATGGCTTATTGACCCATAACCCTAAAAAGCCTATCCAAAAAGCTCTAATAATCAACAATTAAAACAGGGTTTGAAATTCATATAAGCTTTGAAAAGTGCTTATGAAGGATGTTGTTTTACTCAGCATATGCTGAATTGGTTTTTCTCTTAAAGACAAATGCCTATATGCAGGCTTACTTTTAGCTTAGTAAAACTAGTTTAAGGTGCAATATAAGCTAAAACATATTAACTATGGCCACCAATGAGCTTATGCTCAAAAGCTCAGAATCTAAAAACAAATTTTACTCATCTGATTTTTATATTGAAAAGAGGCTTAACACTGGACATAAAACTCTGGCAGTTTTGACTTAGAACACAAAAGGAAAATGCACACTTAATTGACTGCTATACTATTGCATTTGGACATTTAAAAGAATACTTACAAAATCTTAAAAACCACTCTTTAACACTAATCAACTAAGAACGGTTTAAGATTATTTTAAAAACAAAGATTTAGACAACTTGCAAGTTAAACTTCAAAACTAACTTTAAGACTCTGAATTTCTCAAAAACATATTATAATGACTTAATATAAGCCTGCATAAGTAAGCTTAGTGACCCAACCAAATTTTAACCACAATTTGACCCATTTTGGGTGTTTACAAACACTCCCTATATAAACTTCTAAACTCAAATATGGCTAAAACAGGTTAAAAGGCTCCATAAAACAAGATCAATGTGGAAGGCAGGGAGGTGGAGATTGGAGGGAGGGAAGCCGGGGGAGCGTGAGGTTGCGATGAATTATAGGGGGGACAGGGGGGGGAGTGGGGGAGTGGTGTGGGGGGTGGGGCGGCGGCGAAAAGCGCAGTAAATAAATAGACATGTTAATAAGCAATACAGTGAAAATAAGCAACAATAGTAAAAAAAGAAAGTAACCCAAATGTCCCTTGCTCAAACAGGGATATACACGCCTAAACAAGCTCTAAAATCCTTACCCTTGCTTATAAATAAGCAATTATAAATACCCATAAGCTCTTCCTTTTTAAGCTTATCTTCCAAAAGCTGAAATACCAAATTCCTTAACCAATAACTTTGTAACTGAACAATGAAGCTCAAATAAGCTTTAAAAGTTAACTTGAGCTTGAGTGAGCTTAATACAGCTTATAGAAATCACTTGTAAACAGAAATAAGCTTGAAATGCATAAAACTTTTAGAAGAGACAAAGTTGTAAAAATAGAAATTTTCATTAATTCATTAAAATGGTTAAAAGGCTTTAAAAGTAAAATACAAAATTTTAAAAAAAACATTAAAATTACACTACTCCTAAGTTACACTAGATAGCCTCACTGTGTGAAAAACACACAGTTATATAGTCACCTATGCCCTTTGAGGTGTGCTTGTTGTGTTTTCTGTGTGAGAGAAACCCAAATCAATCTTAGCCTTTATCTTGATTGGTTGCCAAAGCTGCGCCGCGCGCGATCTCAACCCTTCTTTTTCATAACCAATGGACATTTAGGGGATTACCAACATGTCTTTGTTTGTGGAGTGGGGTTGTGGTGTTTTTGTTGTGTTGTTGTAGGTGTGAGGTGAAAACGACAATGAACAGTGGGGTAGGGAGATTGGCGGGAATTAAGGAAGATAAACATTTTTTTTTTAGTTACAAGAAGCAAAGGTGATAGGTTTGGGTAAATTGGCAAAAAATGGTCCCTTAAAGTGATGTGGTTCTTTGCAGATGATCCTTGTGGTGTTATAATTGTTTTGGGGATTTTGCAATTGAGTCCCTGATGTTATAACTTGTTTGGCCAACCGTCAGTCCTTAAGGACTAACGGGTGTAAGGGCGAGCGAAAGGGTATGGTTAACGAGTTTTAAATGGTTTAAATGGGTTATGGTGGGCTTGTTGTTTGGGCCGGGTACAAAAAAGGAATTGGGCCTTTTTAAGTATGTTTGTCTTCAAATGATACATTAATGGACTGACTCCGGCCATTATGAATGGAAATAACAGTTGCCCATTTATATTCTTCGCTTTTGGCTTCGGCTTTGACTTTGACTTCTCGGGTTCGACTTTGACTTTTTTACTTTTACTTTTGGCTTTTTCTTCACGCTCTTTCCGTTCTCGTGCTCGGTTTTGTCGTTTTGGCTTCATTTTTTCCTTTTCTTAGATATCCGTTTCCTGCACAATACAAATGCAAAACATACGAATACAATGTATTTTTGGTATGTTTTTGGTTATTTAAGCACGTTTTTAATGGAAAATGGTATGTGTAATTAAGCACATACCAATATGCAACCGTTCCAACTTTGGCAAGAATCTTAAAAGGTCCAATGTAACGAGGGTTCAGCTTTCCCAGTTTGCCGAAACGTATCACTCCTTTTCAGGGCGATACTTTCAACATAACCTTATCCCCAACTTGAAACTCTAATGGCTTACGTCTCTTATCAGCGTAGCTTCTTTGTCGATCACGTGAAGCTTGTAGACGATGCTTGATTTGGATAATCTTCTCTGTTGTTTCACGAAACAATTTCTAGGCCAGTAAGTTGAGCGTCTCCCACCTTAGCCCAACAGATAGGTGAACGACACTTGCGACCAACGCCTCAAAAGGTGCAGCCTTAATACTCGTAGATAGCTTTGTTTGTATTAGAACTCTATCAATGGTAGAATGTCGTCCGATCCCTTTTCAAATTCCATCCACAGCAAACGGCTCGAGAGCATATCTTCTAACGTTTGGATGGTTCTCTCACTTTGACCATCGATTTGTCGGTGATAAGCCATACTCATATCCAATTGAGTACCTAGGGCTTCGTTCAACGATTTCCAGAAATGAGACATAAACTTACTGTCTCGATCAGAAATAATCAAAACTGGCACTCCATGTCTCGAGACTACTTCCTTTAAGTATTGTCTCATCAACTTCTCCATTGAGTCGGTTTCCTTCATTGGTAAGAAATGTGCAGATTTTGTGAGTCGATCTACAATTACCCAAATTGTATCTTGACCAGACGTCGTCTTAGGTAACTTAGTAACGAAATCCATAGTAATTGTTTTTTTTCTCTTACCATTTCCAATTGGATTATGGTGTTGAAACCAAACAAACTGGATGGTTTATTGGTATTCTGCTTTAAAAACCTTTGCGCAAGTCATCTATTTACTAACATATAAACTTGCAACTTCTGCTTTCATGTTGGTGCCACTATTAGCTTCTTCAAATTTTAGTACATCTTGTCTGAAAGAATCAATTGGTTGAATCGAATACTTTGACTTATGCGACTCGTGCATAATCAAAGCTCTCAAGTTACCAAAACATGGTATCTGACTTCTATTCTTCAAGCACAACGTTCTGTCTGCACGTGGCTCCAGATTCTTAATCATGCCACACAAATCTTTTGTTCCATAATTCTCTTCCTTTCTTGCCTCAACCTGAGCATTTAAGATTGCATAGGGAGGTTTAAACCAATTGTCAAAACCAAGGCTCAAACTCGTAGTGGCTTGGGTCTACTCTTTCGGCTCAACGCATCAGCCACCACATTCGCCTTTCCCGGGTGATTAAAGTAACTCAACAATCATAGTACTACTTAACAGTCTCTAGACCATCTACGTTGTCTCATGTTTCAACTCTTTCTGATCTAGAATATGTTGCAAACTCTTATGACCAACGAACACAACGCACTTCGTGCCGTAAAGGTAATGTCTCCACATCTTAAGAGCGAACACCACAGCTCCCAATTCCAAATCATGCGTCCTGTAGTTCTTCTCATAGATTTTGAGTTGGCGGGATGCATAAGCTATAACTTTCCCCTTCTGCATCAAACGACTAGCGCCAAATCCCTTGTGAGAAGCATCACAATATACTATGAGTTATTCCACTTCCTTCAATCAATGCCAAAAATTCGGTGCAGCTACAACATAACTTTTTTCTTCAATGTCTGGAAAGCAGATCCTTTTACACACCCCAATTTGAACCTTTACACTTTTCTGAGTCAGCTTCGTCATAGGCTTGGCAATCTTGGAGAAACCTTCGATAAATCGTCGGTAGTAACCGACAAGACCTAGAAATTAGCGAATTTCTGTTGGAGTCTTGGGTGATTCCCAATCCTTGATTGACTCAATATTCGCAGGATCAACGTGAATGCCTTCACTATTAATCACGTGTCTAAGAAATTGCACCTTCGACATCACTTCGAGAACTTGGCGTACAATTCTCCTTCTGAGCAACTCCAAAATTAGTCTAAAAAGTGGCACATGTTCATCCTTGGTCTTGATTATATCAAGATACCATTGATGAAACTCGATTAAAAATTTATTCTAAGTATGCTTTGCATACTCGGTTCATCAAATCCATGAACACTGCCGGCGCGTTAGACAACCCGAAAGGCATCACTTGGAACTCGTAGTGATCGTAGCGAGTCCTAAACGCCGTCTTTGGAATATCTTGTCCAACGAACCTCCTGAGTTGTGATAACCAGACCGTCAAGATCGATCTTTGAGTACACGCTTGATCTTGCAACTGATCAACAAGTCATTACGATTCTCCAGAAGTGGGTAAACGATCCTTTTACAGTATTCTTGATAAGTTCCACGTAGTCGAGTACACATCCGAAAAGCCCGTCTTTCATTTTGACAAACAAAACTGAGCTCTCCAGGGTGAGGAAGTTGGTCTTATGAATCTTTTGTCAGAAAGTTTCTGTGTAGTTGATGGACAATTCTTTCCATTTTCGACGTGCTATCTTACATGAGCTCGAGCTAACAGGTGCAAATTCACCTTGTACTAAAGTCGATTGGAATTCAACTTGTCGTATTGGTGGTAATCTAGGTAAGTCTTCAGGAAAGACTTCTGGAAAGTCCCGTACAGTCGGCACGTCTTTGAGTCGCTTCTCCTTTGACTTGTCTTTGTTTCATATCCATCGTCAACCTGAGCCATAAATAGTTTACAACATTTTCTCCATATACTTCTGGGCCTTTACACAAGATATAATGCCCAACGTTGATTTCTTCTCCTTATCACTTTTTTCTCCTTGAACGATTAGAATTTCATTTCCGTAAGGAATATGCACTATCTTCTCGTCACAGACAATCACTGCATAATTCTTTGCTAACCAATCCATGCCGATGATAATGTTAAAACTACCCAAATCTATGGGCATCAGGTCGATATTAAATGGATGTCCTAATAATCCTAATGTACAGCTCTAAGCACAGTGTTGGTTTTTGAAGTTCTTCTGGTCAGCTAGCTCGAACAGCTTATCTCTCTGCGCGCCTCTAAGGCATAGGACACACGATATCCTAGCAATGTTACTAAAAGTTTTTTGATATGAAACTTCAGTTCCGGGCACCCGAATCAAATAACATATAAGCATGATGATCGTTGAGAAGGAACGTACCCGTGACAGTGTTGGAACCCGGGTTAGCGTCACCTCCTCCTAGGACATATGCTCATTGCTCTTGCATCAGGAACTCTTGCTTTGTTCCCATGGTTTTGGTTCTTGACTTTGGGACAATCCTTCCGGTAATGTCCTTGTGCTCCACACTCAAAACACGTAATAACCCTCTGATTTCGGCCCTGGAGTTCCTTGAGTAGTTGTGGCAATTATAGTCCTGCAATCTCTTATCATATGCCTAATTTTCTTACAATTATTACACTTTATAGTACACTGTCCCTCGTAGTGTAGCTTACACTTAATTGCCAGAAAGACTGTTCTTCATAACCATTCTCTCTTGTTACCACTAAAGAAGCCCATATAGGCTCTATTAACATTTTGACCTCCAGTATTCTGTCGTTTGTTGCCTACGGTTGTTTCCATAGTTATTGTTCAATCTCCTCTTGTTCTCTGCGTTTCTTACAGCATAGCCCTTCAACTTTTGATCCATCAAGTAGTTGGCAATCCGAACAGCATCTTATAGTCTTGTAGGTTCTGCAGCAATTACATTCCCTTAGATATATTCAATAATACTCCAATGAATTCTCCACCCGATACTTCCTCCTCGGGGACCATTTTGGTACACATCATGGTCAACTCTTGAAATCTCTGAGTATAAGCAGTCAAATCATTGTTCTTCATGGTTAAGTTCCACAGTTCAGTTTCCATTTTCTGAATCTCATTCCTTGGGCAATACACTTCAGTCATTAGCTTCCATGAGCTCTCTCCATGACATGGAAAATGCAGCCTCATTCCCAATAGTCCCTTACTTAATGTTAAGTTCTACCCAAGTTAGTGCACTGTCCAACAGGGTGCACAGTAGCATATTAACTTAGACTTTTCCCTGGGCAATTGCTGATATGGAACACTGTTTCCATTTTCTCAAACCATCTTATCAATCCTACAACTCCTTCCGTTCCATTAAAGTTGAGTGGTTGACACTTCATGAAGTCCTGGTAGGTGCATTCTCTAGCAACGGGTCTATCACCTCTAACATATTGATCTGGATTCTCATTTCTACCATTTCCATTTCCACCATTTCCATTGTCGCCAATCAATGCCATGTTTGGCTTTAGGTTTTCAGTCTCCGAGAGCATTGGCAGCACGGGTCGCCTCATGAGCATCCAACGCTGTTCTGTCACACTTGTCGGGTTAACGAGTTCTCCTCGAATAGCTTCAAAGGTCATACTGGAGCGAGTGATAGTCATTGTTCTACATCACAAGACACAACTCATGGTGAGATTTTTGGAATAATATACGATTATTAGATAACGATAATTTAATACATGTATGAAATAAAATATAATTACAACACGATTTCCAGAACGAATAAATAACAATAAAGATAAATAAGCGAGAGAGTCAAAACAAGCTTTTCATTACATGAATAAAAGCATAATTCGGTTACAACAAAATCCAAAATAGGTACATGATCCACAATTATTTCTTCTGTTAACATCTAGACCTAACCATCAGTCTAGTGTCCTACATGATCATGGTGCTACTAGTCTAAGGGCGAAAACCTAAATGTCTCTCAACATACTACTCCAACCTCCTAAGTCTCCCCCGAGTATCATCGCGATCCTTACGAACCTGACGAAACTCCTCCTGTGAAAGAGACATATGAAGTCGAAAGACTTTTCCATCAAAAAAAACAATCCCTCTCGATATCCACATAGCACGAACCTTGGAGTTTCTCCAACCTAACTGTCAATCCACTCGATCATACTAACTCTCGTTCAATCCTCTCGATCATACTAACTCTCTGTCCCCTAGCTATCAACTGATCAGCCTCCAACCATCTCTGAACAGTCTCAATCCCGACAATCCTATCAATACGAATCTTAGACATGTGATGGTAAAAGTCACGCACAACATCATCCAAGTCAATCGGCATATCCTCGAATGACCTAACAATGCCATCCCTAGTGCCAGACGAATCAGAAGAATCCTCTCTAGCTGGCTCTACAATCTCCTCCTCAACTATCGGTGCCGACATCGGGTCGATACCTACCTCAACCGTGTCTCCAGCAATGGTGTCAGCCTCATATCCCTCGGTGTTATCCCTGACATCCCTAGGGTCAATCTCAACATGATCTCTAAAATCATCCCCATCACCAATACCCAACTTCACATCAACCTCAGTCTCTATAGGATCAATCTCGATATCCTCCTCTATGCTAGCCTCAGACGAATATGAATCTCTGAACCTCTTACGAGGTGGTAAGAGATCAACACGGGTAGGAGCTAATGATCCTATAACTAGCGTAGATGATGGTACAGAATCAACCAGGGATCTACATCTCTTGCGAGATGGTCTAGCAGAATGTGAAGTTGGCTTGAACTTCCCCCCTCCTTGTGGCTAGCTTTGACTGAACCCAAGACCACACACACTCTTGGTGTGTGTTGGTCACATGTGTGCATCTATGAACCTTAAAACCCTAATCCATGTCCTATAAATACTATGTTATATCACAACTAGGGTTCACTTTCATTTCCAAGCCCCAAACAAAAACTCACATCTCTTTTTCTCTCTTTTTTTGCTCACGGCATCAAACCCACACACAAATACTATTATATAACTTTTGATTTTCTTCAAGATCCACACATTCTAAGTTCATTTCCAAGGGTTTCTAAGGTAGATCCAAGTATTAGTTGTTTGCTTTTCAAGGGTTTCTCAAGATTATAAAATTAGGGTTTCTAATTTTATAAGTGGGTTTATAGATTTAGTCATCTTGGGTGTAGATCTTGTGACTTCTACTTGTTTCCTTCATTCTTGTAAGTATTTCTTGGTCACCTCTTGTTTTATTTCTTTGAATCCTATGAGTATGGTTCAAGTTTAAGAGTCCATGTGTTTATGTTACTTTTATAAAAAGAAATGATAAACATCTTGACAACTTTTATAAAAATGGAAGTATTATGTTTGTTGTTTTACAAGTTATAGTGAGATGAGTTGAAAAGTGAGTTGCAACAATAGAAATGAAGGGGGATTAGTTATAATTTAGGTGTTGTTTTTGTTGTGGATTAGTTATAACGGAGATGAGGCTGACTATGCACTATTGTGAAGTTTGGGTGGATTTTGGTTGCGTTTTTGACAAAAAGAGCTTGCTGTCCCAAATGCCAGGGTTAACAATGTAACTACTGCTGGGCCAAAACAAGTAGTTAGTGCTGCTGTAGGAAATGGGGAAAATGCTATGTTAAGTCCTCAGCATGCTGGATTTGGAGACCAACAGGAAATGTTATTGACCATACCTCCAAAGACAGTGGATCATACATGCTTAAAAGATTTGACTATGTTGATCTACAAGGCAGACTCAAGTCAGTAATGGCTTGGGTCCCCAAGAGAAACTAATTCTCTTATTTTGAGTGCAGGGTAATCCACAATATACTTTACAGGATCAAGGGATTTTTGACAGTGGATGCTCTAGGCATATGACTGGAAACAAGTCCTTTCTTACAGATTATCAAGAGATTGATGGTGGATTTGTTGCATTTGGAGGAAGTCCTAAAGGAGGTAAAATTACTGGAAAAGGTAAAATTAGGACTGGGAAATTAGACTTTGAAGATGTATACTTTGTAAAGGAACTTAAGTTTAACCTTTTCTCTGTCTCACAAATGTGTGACAAGAAAAACAGTGTTCTTTTCACTGAGACTGAATGTCTTGTTCTATCTCCTGACTTTAAGCTACTTGATGAAAGTCAAGTCTTGCTTAAAGTTCCCAGACAGAACAACATGTACAGTTTTGATCTAAAGAATGTTGTTCCTTCAGGAGGTTTGACTTGTTTATTTGCAAAGGCTACAATAGATGAGTCTAATTTATGGCATAGGAGGCTTGGTCATATAAACTTTAAAACTATGAACAAACTTGTGAGGGGAAACCTTGTTAGAGGTTTGCCTTCAAAGCTTTTTGAAAATGACCATACTTGTGTTGCTTGTCAGAAGGGAAAGCAACACAAAGCCTCTTGTAAGACCAAGCTTGTGAGCTCTATCAGCCAACCCTTACAAATGTTGCATATGGACTTATTTGGGCCAACATTTATAAGGAGTATCAATCACAAGATATATTGCCTTGTTGTCACTGATGACTATAGTAGGTTTAGTTGGTTTTTCTTTTTGGTCACTAAGGATGAGACTAGTGGAATCCTTAAAACTTTTATTATTGGCATAGAAAACCAAATAAATCATAAGGTTAAAATCATCAGATGTGATAATGGAACTGAGTTTAAAAATAATGACATGAATCAGTTCTGTGGGATGAAAGGGATTAAGATGGAGTTTAGTGTTGCCAGAACTCCACAATAAAATGGAGTTGCTAAAAGAAAGAATAGGACACTAATAGAGGCAGCTAGGACTATGCTAGCAGATTTAGTCTTACCTACTACATTTTGGGCTGAAGCAGTTAATACTGCTTGGTATGTTCAAAATAGAGTTTTAGTGACCAAGCCTCACAACAAGGAACCTTATGAACTATTACTTGGTAGACCACCTAGTATAAGCTTTATGAGACCTTTTGGGTGTCCTGTGACTATTCTTAATACCTTAGATCCCCTAGGCAAATTTGATGGGAAGGTTGATGAGGGATTATGTTTGGTATACTCTATAAATAAGCAAGGGCTTTTTAGGGTATTTAACACTAAAAAAAAACTAGGAAAGTAGAGGAGAACCTGCACATAAACTTTCTTAAAAACAAACCCAATGTTGCAGGGAGTGGTCCAGAATGGCTCTTTAATATTGATTCACTGACAGAATCTATGAATTATGAGCCAGTTACTACAGGAAATCAAACTAATAATGATGCGGGTATGGAGACAAATGTTAATGCAGGACAAACTAGATAGGAAAAAGTATCTCATCATGAATACATTCTGCTACCATTACTTTTTGATAGTCCACAGAGCTCAATGGATGCAGCTGTTAAGAATGCTGGCAAGAAGACTACTAAAGAACCAACAAATGAAGGTGAAAGAAAAGGTCAAGAGAAGGAAGGAGGAGCTTCAAATAAAGAAGGTGACCAACATGTGCAGGATTTGAGAGCTGAATTGGATAAATTACTTGTTTAACAAAAGAAAGGTTATGCTAACAGCACTAACAAAGATAGTACTATTAGTCCATCTGTTAGTATTGGGTTAAGTATTAATACTGCCAGTGCAAATATTAATACTGGTAGTCTAAATATTAATACTGCTAGGCCTATTCCTAATAATTCAAGTATGCAATCCAGAGGCTGACCTTAACAACTTGGAAACCACCATGAATGTTAGTCCTATTCCCACAACCAGAATTCACAAGGATCATCCTATAGACCAGATCATAGGAGACATAAATTCAACTACTCAAACAAGGAGGATGACCAAAATTTTTAAAGAACATGCTATGGTCAGTTACATCAAAAGAAGAGAGAACAAATCACAAAGATTATCAAAACTGCTTATTTGCCTATTTTCTCTCACAAATAGAACCCAAGAAGGTGACACAAGCTTTGACAGATCCAAGATGGATAGAGAGCAATGCAAGATGAGTTGCTACAGTTTAGATTGTAGAAGGTTAGAGATTGGTTGATTTACCCAAACAAGCATGCCATTGGAACAAAATGGGTCTATAGAAACAAGAAAGATGAGAGAGAGATAGTAGTTAGAAATAAGAAAGATTGGTTGCACGGTTACACCAAGAAGAGGACTTGATTAAGAGGGTTTTTGCTCCTGGTGCAAGGATAAAAGTGTATTAAGGTTATTTTTTGTCCTATTCATCATTTATGGGTCTATTATGTACCAAATGAATATTAAGAGTGCCTTTTTATATGGTACTTATTAAAGAGGGGGTGTATTTGGTCAACCTCCAGGATTTTTGAAGATCCACAGTTCCTGACAAAGTTAATAAGTGGTAGAAAAAGCTTTATATGGTCTACATCAAGCTCCTAGAGCCTGGTATGAGACCTTATCTACCTACTTATTAGAAAATGGATTTAGAAGAGGGATCATTGATAAGACTTTATTTATCAAGAAGAACCAAGGTGATATCCTGTTAGTGCAGGTGTATGTAGATGACATCATCTTTGGGTCTACTAAGAAGTCTTCATGAGAGTTTGAAAGTTTGATGCACAAGAAGTTCCAGATGAGTTCTATGGGGGAGCTCACTTTCTTTTTAGGGTTGCAGGTCATGCAGAGAGATGATGGAATCTTCATCAGCCAATACAAGTATGTGGCTGATATATTGAAGAAGTTTAATTTTGTCATAATGAAGACAACAAGCACTCCAATTGAGACTCACAAGGCATTGCTCAAGGATGAAGAAGTTGAGAATGTGGATGTTCATTTATACAGATCAATGATTGGATCATTGATGTACTTGACAGCTTCTAAGCCTGACATAATAGTTTGCTGTTAGTTGCTGTGCAAGGTTCCAAGTTACTCCTAAAGTCTCACATCTTCAGCTGTGAAGGAGGATCTTTCGATAGCCTAAAAGGTAACCTAAATTGGGCCTGGTTATCCCTAGGGATTTCACCATTGACTTGGAAGCTTTTCTGATATGATTATGCTGGAGGCTAGCCTTGACAGGAAAATACACAATAATGAGGTTGTCAATTTCTTGGCAAAAGGTTGATTTCATGGCAATGTAAAAAGCAAACTATAGTTGCCAACTCCACTACTGAAGCAGAGTATGTTGCTGCTGCAAATTGCTGTGGACAGGTGTTGTGGATCCAAAATCAGATGCTTGATTATGGGTTCAACTTTATGAACACCAAGATTTACATTGATAATGAAAGTACAATCTGTATGTTGAAGATAGGTGGTTAGATATGGAGGAAATTCAAGTGTTTTTTACTCTAAACCAAGCACATAGAGATTAGGCACCATTTCATCAGAGATTCTTATGAGAAGAAGTTGATTCAAGTGATCAAGATTCACACAGACCACAATGTTGCAGATCTTCTCACAAAGGCTTTTGATGTTAGCAGGTTTAACTTTCTGATTGCTAGCATTGGATTACTTAATCTTTGAAGTATTGTTTAAGGGGAGGTTAATTAAGATTGGATGAAAGGGAATGTATCATTAAGCAGAAGTGGGTGAAGGGTCAGGAAATCCCACTAAACCCCAACACACATCCACAACTGTATCACTATCTAATCTTGAACCAATCACTGTTCTATCACAATCTTAACTCAAAAAGACTCAAAAACCTAGGAAAGCCAAAAGGACCACTGAGATATCTCAGTCTAGTGGACCTATTCCCCTTGTAACAGATGAGACTGTCATTAAGGAGTGGGAAGACATAATGGAAAGGGCTGCCACTACTGCTTCTAGCTTAGAAGCAGAGCAGGACAGTGGTAACATAAATAGGACCCAATCCATGGCAACACTTAATGAGTCTTTTCCTCAGGGAATTGATTCAGGTAGTGGTTCCAAGTGCCAAGATACCATATTGTGGGGGCAAAATCTCATACTAGTTTGATCTGCAACGAAACAGTTAAACACTTAAGAAGTGGAGAGGACAGCATGAAACTAAAGGAATTGATGGAATTTTGTACCAAACTGTCTGAAAGGGCTCTGATTTGATTATATAGAAAAAAAACAGATAATAAAGGGGGGGGGGTTTTTGGGGGGGGGGGGGAAAACTGGTGAGAAAAAGAGGAAATAGAGATATTGAGAGATTAAAACAGAAAAGAGCTTGTGAGAATCAAAATGATAATAAAAGCTCTTTTTAGAAAGAAATTAGGGTTAATACTGGTGTCTTAAAGTTAATGCTGCTCAGCTTAAACTTAATGCTGCTAAGCTTAAGTTAATGCTGTTAGGCTTAATTTACTATTGCCCGTATTAGTTTATGCTGCTAGGCATACACTTACTGATGTTAGGCATAAGTTAATGTTAGTTAATACTGTTAGGCTTAACTTAAGGCTGCCAGTTCTAGTTAATGCTGTTGAGGGTGATTTCATAAATACTTCGATTAAGGGTTTCAATCACTCATTCGTTCGATTTTTCACTTTGTTATCCTCACCTAATCCATGAAAACCCTAACTCAATTTCATCTTTAATCATAAAAACCCATCACAATGTCGACCTGAAAGTTTGCTGAAACTCACAATTTGGTTGCGTTTTTGGAGAAACCTGAAGAAAGTAATGGGTTTGAGGAAATTATTGATTTTTTAAATACAAGTTCTGTCCAATATGCGTTAACGGTTAATCCCACCATTTATACTACCTGTATTGAACAGTTCTGGACATCTGCTAAGGCTAAGACAGTTAATGGGGAGCGTCAGATACAAGCCCTAGTAGACAAAAAGAAGGTAATCATCACTGAGACGAGTATAAGGAGTGATCTTAAGTTGGATGATGCTGAAGGAACAGATTGTCTACCTACTGCTACCATTTTTGCAGAATTGGAAAGAATGGGGTATGAAAATCTTACTCAAAAGCTTACATTCTATAAAGCTTATTTTTCATCCCAATGGAAATTTCTTATCCATACCATACTGCAATGCCTTAGTGCTAAGACTACATCCTGGAATGAATTTAGTAGCACTATGGCATCTGCTATCATATGTCTTGCCACAAACAAAAATTTCAACTTCTCCAAGTACATTTTTGACAATATGGTGAAGAACTTGGAGGGTGGGGTAAAATTTCTTATGTATCCAAGGTTTGTGCAAGTCTTCCTGGACAAACAAGTTGAGGGAATGTCCAGACATAAAGGAATTTATGTTATACCTTCCCACACCAAGAAGGTGTTTGCTAACATGAAGAGACCAGGAAAGGGTTTTTCTGGAAAGGTCACACCTCTATTTGAAACAATGATGGTTCAAGCTACTAAAGACATGGGTGAAGATTCAGCTGCTCCTACTGATTCTCATTCTACACCCATTCATACTCAACCATCTTCATCTAAACCTCAAAAGAAAAAGTCAAGAAGGAAACAGAGGAAGGACAGTGGTCCTACAGAGCCTATCCCTGATGAGGCTACCAATGAGGAGCATGTAGCTACCCCTTCCTGTGATCCACCTCAAAGTGGTAAGGTTAAATACAACTTACTGAATTGATGGATCTTTGTACCCAATTACAATCAAGAGTTCTTGCTCTGGAGACTATAAAATATAATCAAGCTTTAGAGATTAAGAGCTTGAAAAGAAGAGTAAAGAGTTTGGAAAAGAGAAGGAAGTCAAGAACACCAGGGTTCAAGAGATTAAGGAAGGTTGGTTCAGCTAGCAGGGTAGAATCCTCTAATGATGTTAGTTTGGGTGCTCAGGAGGATGCATCCAAACAGGGGAGGAAAATTACTGATCTTGATGCTGATGCAGAAGTGACTTTGGTGGATGAGCCTCAAGAGATGAATGATGACAACTTGATGTTTGATACAGGTGTGTTAGAAGAGCAGGAAATTGAGTTTGAAAAGGTGGTTGAATAGTCTATAGTTAGTGTTGCTACAACTATAAATTCAATTCTAGTTAGTGTTGCTGATCCAGTTACTACTGCTGGTGAAGTAGTTACTACTACCAGTGCCAGTGTTGAAATTCTAGATGAATTGACTCTTGCTCAAACTTTGATTCAGAAAAAAAAACTACAAAACCCAAGCCTGTTACAACTGCTGCAACAACAATTACATATGTTAGACCAAGGGCTAAGAAAATTGTATTTCATGATCAGGAAGAACAAGTACCTGCATCTACAAAAACATTTTCTTATTTACAATCACAACTTCCACAAGTAAAAGACAACGATAAAGGAAAAATAGTGGAGCCTGAAGTGCCATTAAAGAAGAAAGATCAAATTGCACTTGATGAAGAATTGGCACTCAGATTGCATGCTGAAGAACAAGCAGAGTTGGAAAAAGAAAGAGTTGCACAAGAAGAAGCTAGTAAAGCAACAATTATTGAAGAATTTGATAGCATTCAAGCTATGATTAATGCTGATGAGCAATTAGCTGCAAGACTTCAAGCTGAAGAACAAGAATAATTCTCCATTGAAGAAAAGTCAAGAATGTTAGTGGAGATGATACCTGAAAGGAAAAAGGTCTTTGCAACAGAAAGAGCAGCAGAGCAAAGAAGTAAACCACCTACCAAAAATCAAATAAGGAATAAAACGTGTACATACCTGAAGAATATGGGTGGATACAAGCACAATCAGCTGAAAGGTAGGAGTTATGAAGAAATTCAGAAGCTCTTTGACAAAGCATACAAACAGGTAAGTTCATTTGTTCCTCTGGATTCAGAGGAGGTGAAAAGCAGTGTGACAAGAACTGAAGGAAGTTTTAAAAGAGTAGGAGATGAGCTTGAAACTGATAAATCAAAGAAGCAGAAGATAGATGAGCATGTAGAAGCTAAAAAAGATGATCAAGAGGAGGCAGAGATGAAAAAGGCATATTGAGATAGTTGAAGATAACGAGGTAGCAATTGATGCTATACCTCTAGCTACTAAACCTCCAATGATTGTTGAATACAAGATTAATAAAAATGGAAGGATGGGATACTTTAAATTAATAAAGGCTGATCGAAGCTCAAAAAGGTATTCATCAATGATAAAAATGCCTTAGGATATTGATAGAGAAGACTTGGAGACCGTCTGGAAGTTAATTAAAGCTAAACATAAGAATACAAGGCCAGAGGAGGATTATGAAAGGGTGTTATGGAGTGATTTGAAAGTAATGTTTGAACCTGACATAAAAAGTGAAGTATGGAGAAATCTACAAGGGTACAAAGTGACTGTTTGGAAGCTGTTTAATAACTGTGGAGTGCACTTTGTGAGGTTTAAAAATCTACATATCTTTATGTTGGTTGAGAAGAGATATCCCTTTACACCAATAACAATCTCAAACATGTTGAACAAGAAGCTTCAAGCTGATCATTGGAATGAGATGTGCTATCAACTACTCAAGCTCATGACAAAGATAGAAAAGGGTCAATGAAGTGTTTGAATACATCCTCCTGATAGTGATGAAGACTTTTAATGAAGAAACTTGAAGATTTAGAAGATGAACATCAAGTTTAGGGGAGGATTGTTGGGATTAAAAGACTTCAAGATGATTCTTAGAGTTACTACTGCTCAGATATATATTAGTGCTGTCAAGCATAACTTGGTGCTGCTGGTAATACTAATGAAAATTATACTAAGTAGTTAGTACTGGTAGTGTAAAAGTTACTACTGCTAGTTACTACTGTTAGTATATATTAGTACTGTTAGCATAAAGTTACTGCTGCTAATAGATGTTAAGACTACTCAGAGATGAAGACTAAAAATATACTAAGTAGTTACTACTGTTAGTACAAAAGTTAGTATTGCTAGTGTATGCTAGTACTGCTAGAGTAAACTTCTAAGCTAGTTAATACTGCTTGTGCTCAGTTATAACTGCTGAGTGATTACTACTGCTGGAAGGATTATGCTGACAGAGAAGAGATAAAGATTGATTGGAGAACAAGAATACTTACGAAGATAAGTATTAGTTATTTGTAAAGAAGATATGTATAACTTATTTGTTTAGGAGATTACGTTATTTATTGAAAAGTTCATGATAAGTTAGGAAAGTAATAGTTAAGCCTTGTATGACTCCTTGTGTATGAAAAAGGAGTCCTAGGGTATGTATTATTGATATTATCTCTTCAGAACATCTTTTAATATCCTAACTTCAAGGTTAGTTTATTGTAACCCTATCACGATTCATAGTGATCGTTTCATATGAGGCTGAAAGTTTAGTAAAAGGTTTGTTTACGTTTATTGTTTCTTCTTAGTATTACAAGCTATAATCCGCATAAGTATGTAGTGTTTTACAATCTTAGTTTCTACTATAGTTGTTTTGGATCTATCCAACATAACTAAGCTTTAACAAGCTAAGTAAGATCTATTCAGAAGGGATCAACAAGTGGTATCAGAGGGCGAACCACCAAAATAAATTGACTCACCCACATCCTAAAAGGAATTTTGTTCCAATAGCAGTTGCAACAAAGTCAGGACAAGTACCAGTTAATGCTGCTAAAACAACTATAGTAGAAATTAAGATTGTAAATACTACAAACTATGCGGAATCTAGCTTGTAATACTAAGAAGAACAATAAAATAGTAAACAAACTTTTACTAAACTTTCAGCCTCAATATGAAACGATCACTCTGAATAGTGATAGGGTTACAAAATAACCTTGAAGCAATGAATATCAAAGATGTACTAAAGAGATATATATCAAACTACATACCATGGGACCTCCTTTTATACACCAAGGAGTCCTATAAGGCTTACAATACTTTCCTAACTTATCATGATCTTTTCTATAAACAAACGTAATCTCTAATCAAATAATAAACAAATCTTCTTTTAACTTTTTTTATAATTACAAACTATATATCAAATCTCGTTTCATAATTTCTCAAAAGACCATTTGGACCCTTATTGGGCTTTTAGGCCCAATAATCCTAACCTTATTATTCATATGTCCAACGTTCAAGATAAGTTAAACGTAACGCAACAAAGTCGTAGACTATTAAATAAGCTATTCACGAACTTGTTCAAAAAGCTACACCATAGCTTTAATGCCTTGGTATATTGTGTTTATGTTGGGCCTTGGCCCATTAAGTCCAAAAATTTGTTTTTACTTATCCATATAGTCCGATAAGCAAAACATTAAATAACAAACACGCGACCTAATAATAAGCTATCAATAAGCTCACAATAAGCCAACCAATATTAAGCCGACCACATAAGCTCGAAAATAAGCTCATGGTGTTGGGCTTGTTTATGGGACGCGGCTATAAGCCCAATAAAATATATTCGGGCTTATTTATTAAGCCAAATAAGTTTATCGTTTGTCCTTTCAAAATAAGCTAGAAAATAAGCTAATAAAATATAAGTCAAACCAAAATAAGCTAAACACATGTTTTCTTTTGTTTTTCTTGTTTGGGCCGAACCAACATATAAGCCCAATAAGCTCAAAATAATCAAATAAGCTTTTCCAAAAGCTTATTACAATAAGCCGAATAAAATAAGCTATAGCATACCATTTTTATTACACGAAAATAACCACGATCACAAAACTATGATTTCCTCATATTTCTTTATATATATTTCGAACCATATATATAACCTTTTAAGGTTTATGTAGTTTTAAAATCTTGTTTTCACAAAATAAGTTGTACAACTAGCATGTATGCATCAAGATGATAAGGAAAGTACAAGTTATTTAAGAATTTGAAGACTTACAAAGTTTGAAGGTTTTTAGAAGGAAGAATGAGATTAGAACAACCCAAATGTTGTTTAACAAATACCCGAATGATACAAATGATCAAACCTTCAACAAATCTTCAAGAGTTTTTGATCAAGATTGGAAAATTATGAAAGTGTGTGTGTTTTTTGGGTGGTTCGAACAAATGGAAGCAAAGAAGAAGAGAGAAAACTAAATTTCTAGTATGTGTGTGTTATGAATGAGATAATGGAAGTAAAATGGATTAAATAATACAAAGTTTACTTCATACACTATGTGTGTGTTGTGTGTGTGCCGTGGGATGAGACAAAAGGAAGGGAGGGGACCAATTTGATCTCCCAATTAGAATTAAGCTAGGATAAATCATGTAATGAACCTTGTCTTATTACAAATTTGAATTCAACTTGGTCTCCAAGGGTTATTAAGGTTGTTTAGACACATGCATGGATGGGGAGGGGACCAAAAATGATTTTTTTTTCATATAATATGATGCTAGTGCTCTTTATTTGATTTAATATCCAAGCCTTCCATGCATATGCTTATTTTTAAATGAAACACGATTTACGCAAGTAACGAAACGAATAACGGTATCTCCAAAAATTATGAAATTTTAAATATTGCCCTATAATATAAAAACGTGGCTATTGCCAAAATACTACAACGTTTGACGTCCTGGTAAGCTCCCGGTAACGATTCTTAAATAATAACGGAACAACTTCCGGGATTAACGTAAAAGCTAATCGAAACTTTAAAAATTCAAATTACTAAACGGAAACGGCTAAGTTATTGGACAGAATTTCTCGGGGTGTCACAACGAGGAACCGGCTCCTTCATGTTTTCCTTACCCATTGTCGTTATTGCCTTGACCTTTTCTCATGTATTAGTGCGGACTTTATGGGTTAATTGATAAGCTTTTTCCTGTAGGTTCTTTGTTCTAGTTTTAAGTGCCCTTATGTTTGATTCCGTGTTTTCAAGGATCTTCCATAAAAGTAGTTTATAACAAATTAAATCTTAATTTGATGATACAAAAATAAAACTAATCTCGATAAATAAAACTAATCTCGATCAGCTAACCACAATCAATCAAATCCATCACTGCTAATCAGGTATGTATCTGTTATATAATTAATAATAGTTCTATTACAAACTACTAATGAATCAACAAGATCAAGATGATCTCAAAAATAGGTTTACAATTTTTAGAGAGATAAACAAGAAAAGAAAGAGTGAGTCATGATTGAGTTATGACTCAATCTTGAGCCAAAGTTAGCTTATATAGCTGGAAACTTTAAACTTTGAGCTCTTGCATTATAAAAAGAGCAGTCTTAAAAGCTGTTTGTTAAGTTCAGAAGGTTTTAAACTTCTACATTTATGCTTTTCAGCAGCCAAGTTATAACTCTACTATCTGTTTTCCATTCTGTAATGAGAAGTGCCATCGTTAACCCTAGCTTGGACGTTACATGAACGCACGCAGCCACAACCATTCAAAAAAATGACGACACATGGATGTCTTATGATTTTTATTTGCACCTTTGGGAAAAACAAGCCATTTGATTTGAATGAGATTCAATGCATGTATTGTTTCAACTTGTATAAATGCAAATCAAGCCAAAATCCTCTTTTAAGAATCTAGCAAAAAGTCAGCCGTTAAATTATTTTAGCAATATATATAAAAATATCAGTAGCAAATAGGATGGAAACAAAATCTAGCAATGGTTGTAAACTTTTTTGCCTTTTCTTTTCTCTTTTCATTTGCAGCTTTTTGTTATGGGTAAAAGATAAATGTATAAACATTATGGAACAATGGATAGGTAAAAAAAAGTCTAAAAGTTCAAATGGTTAAAATGAGGCAAAAAGGACTAATGGGTAAAATGAGCCAAAATTGTCTGATTTATTAATTCTAAGTAAATTGCCTCAATAGTGAAAGCATGATTACCATCATACTATAAATCCCAGTTCACTAACCAAACAACACTTACTGACACACTTTTGCTTTTCAAATCATCACAAAACTTTATAAATAGAATGTGATCTTATTCCTGTCAAGTTTGCCTAAAGCATGATACATAATACTCACCTAACTCAATGACATCTAGAAGAGTTATCAATTTTCCTGGCCAAATCTTTTCTCAAGCTATGAGACTTATTTTAGTGTTTTGATAAGAAACTAACCATTGTCTTTAATGATGAACGCTTCATTTAATCAGGCCTTATGCAACACCGTCCTATGGATTTCACTTTCTGCCTATCACTTTTACAATTTTTTTCTAAGAATTCCATATACTTTGTGTAAAAGCCTTTGATAAGATAAGTTTAAATTTTGATCTTTAATAGCGAGGGCAAACACGTACAATAATAAAAATAAATAGCACATTTATTGACGTCGTCAAAGACTTGAAAACACAGGGTGTTATATTATTTTTAGGAAATCGTATGCTGTTTTAACATCATTTTATGTTGTTTTGAACAATTTTATATGTTGTTTTTAACACCTTTTAAAGGTTGTTTGGACAGGAGAGAAAAGGGGTGTTTAGACACTAATTTTACTGTTTTTATGCTATTTTTAATAGCTTTGTATGTTGTTTTTAACAGCTTTTCAGCCCCTATTAGCAGGGGTTGTTTGAATTGCTTATTTATCACTATGAAACCAAAAAGAGTTAGCAAATAAGTAAATACCAAACATTCTAAGGTGTTTCAGTTTTAAAAACGAAATGAGCAAATGATTGTTTATCCTGACAGTAAATAAATGATAGCATGCATTTCACCCACAACCACCACTTCGACCACGATTATAACCGAAACAATAGGAAAGACTGTCGAAAATACCTGCAGTGAAAGAGAAAGCATTCTCAACCGACTTGTCCATTGTTATACATGTGATCCCTGGTTGTACACCACCAATAAGAGGGCCTGATTCTATGGTTCTTCCCAGATTGCTACTTGAACTTGCATTCATAAAAGGAATAATTATATAAATTTTTGTGGTAACTAAAAGAAATGCGGAAAAAGAAAGAAGATAACACCAAAGTTAACACCAACCAATAGAAGAAATTTGAAGTAACAAATTTGGTGCGACACTTATTTTTTTCAACCTTTATGATTTGTCACACGAAATCTACACATCTGATTCCTTTAGACCAAATTATGAAAAAAAATCATATAATTCAAGTAGCCGATAAATGCGTAAAATAAGCCGCAACATCATTTATATAAAAAAATTTGTATAAAAACTTATACATTATATATATCTTGGGATTGATTATCCGAGTGCTTCTCTCTCAAGAGTAGACACCATCTTAAGCCCTTGCTACTAATTCTTAAGTTATTATAAGAACGGTTCATGTCTATAAATTCTTAATATACAAACTAAGTAAATCAGTCAAACACACTCAAATAATTACATGTGCTCAGGTTAGAGGTTAATCTAACCAGTTTAAAATGCTTTGTAAAAAAAGTTAAAATGTGCTAATAATTCGACCTGTTTGGATTAGCTTTTTTTCTATTGCTCATTTGCTTAATTATTATGGAAAACCCTGATAAGTTCAATTATGTGGGAGCTCGCCTAAGATATATATGCTCGCCTAAGATATATAATTCAACACAATCATCATATTAAAACTTCTTTAGTGTGCCCCTAAAATAAATGCTAGAATCTATACGTGGAGAAAGAGATGAAATAGCCAAGGAGAGTGATGATGAAGAACATACAATAAGCATCAAGTAGGGAAATTTGGAAAATGTAGGATGACTGTGCATAATGTTTGCAGCTTATGAAGTGTGAGCAGAAAGCCGCGGTATTACTTTTTGTGCACATAGCCAAGAGGATTATTCAAATACATTAAAATCTGATAATTTGATAAGCACTTTTTATAAGACAATCCTAAACACCCTCATAACTGAGGGAAACAAATAACTTCTATTAAACAATGGTAAACAACAACCTTTTCGACCCCTAAATTTCACATATCATAGTCACTTCACATAACATCATAACATAATAAAACATAATGAGTACGAATCTTACGTCGAAACCCCACCAGTGTAAGCTTGAGAACTCATGTTAACAAACAAAAGTAAAGTAGGATACCCTTTAATCCCAAGACCCGAGGTCGCTTTCAGACACCTTTCAGCATCAACTTTACTCATTAAAACCTCACTCTTTATCTCGGTGGCAGCCTCAGCAAACCTAGGCATAAGTTTAGCACTTCTATCTAACAAACAAACAAAAAAAAATCCCAATTCAATATTCAAAATTAAAAAAAACTAAAATTAGTTACACATCTTACATGTATGAAATCTTCCCCTTTCTTTTTTCCTATCTTAAAATCATTGCGTGCAAGAATGGGTGGTTTGGATCTGGAGCGGCTTGAGAGAGATATAGGTGGTGTTGTTTTGAGTATGGAGAAATAATGATATTGTGAAGTGGTTTGTGGTTTGATGAATCATTGGGTTAAAGATTGAGAGACACGTATCACTATAGAGATGAAAGAGAGGCACGTATCACTATAGAGAAGAAGTGGGGGACTCGTGGGGTTTTTTGGTTAAAATAATCCAACCAAATGCTGCTCTCTAACAAAACTACGACCCAAATAACACACGGGTCAGGCCGGGTTGCATTAAATGTCTTTATTAAACATGCATTAGCTTTACGATCCAGACTTTTAATATTGAGAGTATAATATATCCAAATCATAAGATGAATATTTATTTTAGAAAGAAGAAATATACTCCCTCCGTCCTAAAATTATTGTCCATCTTTCCTTTTTGGTTCGTCTTAAATTATTGTCCACTACTATATATAGTTGTTGGAATTGATTAAGTATACTATATTACCCTTAATGAAAATTATTATTTACAAAACTCTATGAAAACATTAAATAATTGTCAAAGGGTAAAACTGTCTTTTTTTTACTTTTGCAAAATTCAAAGCAGTAATAAATGCACTTTTCTTAAACTGTGTATTTCTTGTCTGGTGACAGTAATTTTAAGACAGAGGTAGTAACATTTTTTTAGAAAGGCAAGAAATATATCTTTTGTGCATCAGTTTCCTCTATAAAAGCAGCAACACCTCAATGTTTTTCTTCATTCATCATAAAACACTACCATTCTACTTTTGCTTCAAGTTTTGATTAATGGGGTTCCTTCATATCCTCACCTTTCTTTCTGTAATATATACTCTACAGGTAGAAGTATGCATGCATATTTATATTTATATTTATATCGTATATGTACGTGCTAATAGTACTTGTAGTGTGTAGATTACTTGATTTCGTTTAGAGAAATTTTATTTCCTCCTACTTTTATTCCTACTCACAGGATCCTGACAAGTGTCAGTATGAATGGTTTAGATGCAGAGAGATAATAAGTGGAGAAAAAAAGTATATAATATTATTGTATGTAGGAGGATATGTAGGAATATAATGTAAGAGGATATAGCAAAACTCTTTTGTTTAACTTTTGTTATTCTTATTTTCAGATGGCAATATTTATGAGCCATACAGCAAATGTGGCTCCTGAAACCTACTGGAAATCTATGTTGCCAAATACTCCCATGCCAAAAGCTGTCACTAATCTTCTGTATAATGGTTAGTTAATTTCTCTCATATATACCTCTTCGCTTATTTTTATTAAATTTGTTATGGATATAGAAATATTCTTTTTGTGATTAGGTTTAATTTTTTATGATAGAACATTTATTTTTGATGCGTTTAAAAGTACATCTTTGTAAAAGTACTATGTCACAATCCTTGATCCAAGAACTTAGTATACATACTCATATATTTATTGTTTTATCTTCCTGGATAAATAGAAGATAAGGGCAAGCATTTCCATGTTGGTGAATCTGGCTCAAGTATTGTTGGCGTTGGTCCACCTCACACCAGTTTTGGGGTTGATAAACCTGGCTCCAGTACTAGTGTTGGTCCACCTCGCACCTAGGAGTTGATCATGCTCTCTCTAGTACTCTTTAATACGGAAAAAACATAGAACTTCTCTTCCTTGAAAAAGACATGCATCAAGGCCACAAGATGGACTTACAATTCACCAAAACCATCGCTCCATTATCAAACTTCTTGACTCGTAAAGTTGCTGAGATGATACCCTTTTCATCAAAGAACCTTCCCGAACTGTATATACTCGTTTTTCCATCAAACCCTAAAGTATAGAATCTGAATCAATGAAGAGAACAATCAACCGATGTGAGGAGACAGGAGCAAAGAGCAAAAGTATTGTGCTACTTCTCTAGAGGCAATGGTAGATTTCATTATATCTAAGTTGGGTAAAAAAGTCAAGGCTATTTCAACAGATGTAAAATCTAATAAGCTTACTGTGTTACTGTTGGAATTTATTCGACCAACAACCCGATTATTAGAGTGGAACTTCGAAAACAGAAACACACAATAGCAGATATATCACGACAGAAAAGAAAAGAACAAGGCTTTTTCTCCCATAAGCTCCTAACCGGACTAATAATACGTGCTATTTTTGAAAATTAAACTTAAATCAACAATTTTTGAGATGTAGTCAATAATATTTTTTGTCTTAGTTCAAATTTATACTTAAATTTTCCAAAAAGAAGTCTTCTCTATATCATGGTAAAAAAATGATGAATAAGGTAATAATATAAACTGTGGGCTGATAAAAGTTTGCTGCATCTTGCCGGCTCACAACCGATGTTACAGCCTTCTAAAGAAAGCCCATAGTAAGAATAATAATCCAAGACTGATAAAAGTTTGCTGCATCTTGCCGGCTCACAACCGATGTTGCAGCCTTCTAAAAGGTCGAGGGTTACGATTGCATCATGGTTATATTTAATGTTAAGTGTGATTTAATAAATATAGGGAAAATCTCTTTTTCTTAAATTTAAATATGCTTTTGAACTAAGACTATTTCATTTTAAGTTGTGATTTTTCTAAATAAGCTATGTATATACGGGAAATCCAAGGGTGTTGAAACCGAAGGTCCGTGAGTCCCGATACTAGTCTCTGTGGGGTGTCAAAAGCCTGGTCACTTAGCCGCAAGGTTGGGATGTGCCGAGACGAAAGTCGCTACATGGGATGATCTCGCCTTCAAACTCATTACTTTTTGGGTGGAACGTGACGCATAGAAATTTTGCAAAACGTTGATCTATGGTTGAAATTCGAAATAAGCACATTCACCTAAGATATAATAATTGTCGGGAGTGAAAAGTTTCACAAGTTACAAATATGAGTAGTGTTAGCATCTTTACTTGTATTTAACGGTGATTTCGTTTTAAGCTTGGTTTGGAATAAGTGAAAAGTCAGGAACGATGAATTTATCCTTTTTGGGGCATTTTAGGATTGAAATGCGTCTTGTTCTATGACCCTAAAGTTATAAAAATAACGAAAGTCAAATATGTTAGTTAGTTGCTTAAAAAGAAAAATACAAAAAATGAGAAAAAAGGAAAAATACAAAAATATTAGTGGTAGTAAGTGTAAATATTTAAAAAATGGTCAAAACGGGGCTTTTCAAAGCTATTGATTCTTTAATTCCCCTTGATGAACACTTAGCTACTTTTCGAGATAATTAGTCGAGGGGGATTGAGATTCTTAGTTTTCTTAAGTGTTTACTTATAGCATTGCGTGAGGACACGATAATAGTTTAGTATGGGGGATTTTGGTATGTGCCTAATTATACATACCATTTACCTAGGAAAACATGCTTAAAAGACTAAAAACATACCAAAAATACATTGTATTTGTGTGTTTTGCATCTATATTGTGCAGGAAACGGATATCAACAAAAAAAGACAAAAAAGAAGCCAAAACGAACAAAACTGGGCACGGAATGGAAAGAGCGTAAAAAGTAAAAAAGTCAACCCCGACAAAGTCAAAGTCAAAGCCGAAGCCGATATCGAAGAAATGTTAAATGGGTCAACCCATACCCATCTAATGGGCCGAGTCAGCCCATTTAAACATTAAGAAGACTTATAAGTCTTAAAGACTTATAAAAACCCTTTTTAAACCCAAAATCCATAACCGGCCCAAACCATGGCCCAAACACAACACTTTTCTGCCAACCCCTTATAACTTTACACCACAAAGGACGATGGATGCAATTCAACAATACAAGTTCAGGGACCAAATGTGCCAAAACCCCAATATTGCCAACATTCTTAAACCTTTACCCCACAAATGACCATACGTGCAAATGAACTATACAAGATGAGGGACTTAACTTGCCATTTCCCTAAACTTTACCCAGTTAACCTCAAAACAAAGTTTCCCGCCAAAGATTACTGTACATCTCCCATACACGTTTTGTGTGTCTGTCACCCCTGCAACATACAAACAAAACCCCTCAACTCACAACAAAAACATCACCCTCCCCCTCTACCCCACTTCACATAAGTCAATGCCACCTTGGCAATCCCCTTAAACCCAATTCAAGAGCAAAAGAGGATAAAGATTGAAGGGCTAAGATCAAAAGGCTTGGGGATCACTCAAAATTGATGGCTAAGGTTAATTCTTGACTTACCTCACACAACAAACACACCCTTGTTCTGTCTCACTAAAGAAACACACATCAAGGAATGAAGACTTAGCTCGTTTTAGTATAAGTAGGACCTTGTAAGCCTTTGGGCAAGGAGTCTTTTCACCTAGTTAATTTTTCAGCTTATCTTAGTTTTAATTTAGCTTATTGTACTTTTTTTTCTTGTAATGTTTTTAAAAGTTTAATGAAATTTAAGATTTGGTTTTAAAATATGTTTTGCAAGTTTTTAAGTTCATTTATGTTTCAAAAGCTACCATAAGCTCTCATTTTATGCTCTTATAAGCTGTTTATACTTAAGCAATGAAAACTTTCTTAGTGTTTATTTGTTTTAAGAACCTATTCCACCAAATTCACTCAAAAGATATTTAAAGATAAGCTCATAAGGAAAAGCTTATAGGTCATTCTTAGCTTTTCTTTGACAAGCGGAGCTTGTATGATCACTTATTTATAAGCTTGTTTGCCCTGTTTAAGCAAGGGCTTTGTAAGTTCTTTATTTTTAAATTTTAGCTTATTTACTGTTCACATGCTTATTTCTGCTTATTTCCTGTTTGTATTTGCTTATTGTTGCTAATTTATGTTAGTGAATGCTTATGAATGCTTTCTTGTAGCTTAGATATCATTTGTGCAAGTTTTTCTTAAATTCTGTCTTAATTAGCTCATAAAGTAGCATAGTTGTTTAGCTTATTAACCTGGCTTATTTGGAAGTTTTAATTTGTTCATTAGGTTCTCTATAAGCTATAAAATATCTGGTCTTTGCAAAGTTTTGGCTTAAACATCTTTAATCAAGTTAAAAATACCTAAACATAATTTAAAGGGGTGTTTGGTTTAACTGTGAAAATGGGTGAAAATGGGTCAAAAGTTGTTTTTGTTTCACGTGATCAAATTTATGAAGCTCAAATTAACCTATAAGTCTTTTGTTCAAGGTACTTTAAGTTTAAAAATAAATTTTAGGTCCTAGCTAACCATTAGTGTTATAACTGTGGTATCTAAGTTGAGTTTCCCTGATTGTACACTTTGATTTTGACTTAGGACCTTTAATTATGTTTACATATGGTTTAAGTTTGGTATGCATAAAATAGAGTTACCATACTGCATTTGTTTTTTTTTTTTGTTATTACCCAAACATGTCAAATTTTACCAAGTATTGAAAATTTGAGAAACTGCTTTTTCAATTTACTTTTCTGGCTTATCCTTTAATTCAAACTGCTTTTTGAAAGATGATATGTGTTCTTAGAAGTCCAATTTTAATCTGTTTTGAAACCTTAAGTCCATAAGGTTTCATTTTGTGGCTTAAAAATAAGCCCAAAAGTGCCCCCTTTGCTGTTTGTCTGATGATTTTTCCCAAGTGCTTAATTGCCTTTTTTAGCCCATTCTGCTTGTTTTCATTTGCTTATTTTGCTTAGATCTGCTTATTAGGTGTAGTTCAGTATCTGCTTTAGCTTATTTATGTCTTTGGATGTTTATTTGTGCTAATAGAAGCCAAACAGTTAAGCCACTTAGCCTTAAGTCTAAAAAGTGCATTCTGTCAGGATAAATTAGCTTTTTACCAGCTTATTTTAGAATTTTGTAAAAAGTTGTTTTTTTTAAAGTTGCTATTTCTGCTTAATTTATAAGTTTAAAAAAAAATTAAAAAAAAATGTTTTCAAAAAAGAGAGAGGCATGGGGGTCGAACCCATGACCTCTCCCTTTACACACACACGTCCCAAGCTACACACATACAAACCACCAGCACCAGATAGGGCCATCTGTTGGAACTTGCACACATATTTCTTTTAACACCTTTTTAGTTATTTTAGTTATAAGCCCGTTTTAGCTTATTTCTGGCTTATTTTGATAAGCTGTTTTTACCACTCCATTTTTCTTAAACTCCTCACTGTTCAAGCTACTTTTCATGATTCTTCCATATTTTTTATAAATCGTTTAGTATTTTTTATATTTAATTTTTGTTAAAATCGTTTTTAATTCATAAAAAATTAAAAAAAGTCAAAAAATTATAATTCTTTTTTATAAAATTTTCTTTTATCATTTAGGACTTAGGAAAATTAGATTTGATTTTGTAGGGTTAAAATTTTACAATTTGGTTTTCTAAAGAACGGGATTAGGATCTCGTTCTCGTTTTTCGCGTTTTTACATTAACTGCTTTCGTTTTTAGTTTTCATTTATCTGTTTTTGCATGTTATTAGTAGATTTAGAATCCCAAACCCAAATTTGTGATATTCAAGCATAATTTCTTAAACCGACACTCGATTTTCCATTCACGCCTCGTCGGGACACGACCCGAGAGATTTTTGATTTTACTTTGGATAAAAGTAATTTCTTTTAAAATCTTTTGGAATTCTTATCATTGATATTTTTAACTCTTATTATATTTATATATTTATTATATATTTATTACATACAAAGGGTTTAAATTTATCATCATGAGTATGATAAATTATGTTAAATATATAACATAATTAATTTATAGTGTTTCGATCGATGAATGAAACGATAAATGTGTCGGGTTTTAATAAAATCGAGTCTTATAATATTTAAATATATTTTTATAATTAATATAAAAATATTACATTGTATACCCTTAAGAATATGAAATGACAATATATACCCTTGGTATATATTAATATACACTTTTAACCCTTTAATTATATTTTTAAAATATTAAACCTTTAACATTGGAAATTGGCAAAACAGGCCCCTATGCTTTAACTTTGGAGTATTTACACTTTTGGCCCGAAAACTATATAAGTTTCAATACTTACAATATATACCCCTTTACATGGTTCAAATTGCATTTCTGGTCCATAATCCATTATTTTGTATTTTTAATCTCGAAATCGATTTGCAGCTTATAGCTTATTACTATAAGCTAAAATAAGTAAGTTTTACGAGCTTGTAACTTATGAAAAGAGCTTATGAGCTTAAAAATCCAAAATGGGTACGTTTGCTTTTGAAATTTTAACCCGATGGGTTTGAGCTTTTAGGGTTTAATTCTAAGCTTATAAAAATGATAAAAGAGCTTATTAGAACAGCTTTTAGGATTAGCTTATGGCTTTAAGCTTATTAGGGTTT